>JANHAO010000034.1:0-59179 GCA_026873985.1 Saraca asoca
ACTTGATAGAGTTGCACCATTGTGGGATAAAGTTGCTTGAGTTGCTTAAAGGAGTGCAAAATGATGTGACAGTGTGGGACCCAGTTAAAAATTAATAAATAATACTTAAGCAACTCACTTAAGCAACTTGCATTGTAGATAGTCTAAGGAAGCGAAAAGAAGTTAAAAATTGAAGAGAATATGCCTAATAATTCACCATCTAGGATAAAGAACAGTATGACATTATCGGGAGATTAAAAATCAATTTTGAGCAGAAAGGAAAGGGGGAACTTCTTAATACAACTTTCTTGAAAAAGGAATGAGGAAGCTTTCATAAAGATAGTGGGTCAACTGTCATTGCAAAGGTAAAAAATGAGATCCAAAATTGTTCAGAAGCAATTGGATTCTCTTTACCTTATAGTTAATGGCTAACTAAGATTGTAGTTAAATTGAATAAAGTTACTGAACCTTGTCATTATGGTAAGATGTCAAAGTGACATTGTTGGCGACAAAAATAGGCAAAATTTGAAGTTTTTTCTTCATTGACCAACTACTGAACTTAGGATGATACATCTCCCTTATTTGAAGTTATGATTTTTATTTCAATAACATTTTAGTATTGAGCGGTGTTTATCGAGATTGTTCTTCCAGAATAGTTACAAACACCCATGTAGTTATTCTACATAACTGCCTAAAGACATATGATAGCTAATCGTTGCTACGAATAACCAATCAAATGCATCAACCGGACCTCTGTCCATAGCCATAAAGGCCTATGAGCTATTTCACCTTAGTGCAATTGTAATTTATATAAACTTCTCTTCTAAAAATAATTTTCACTAACGTTGGTCATTGGAGTCCATATGACGACTCTCTTTATCGATATGTGTTGTTGACTTGTTTGCATCACGCACCATCTCTGTTATACTTGATCGCTCCTATTATTTAAAGAAGCATCATTTAGTGTCTTTTGTGGCTTTTGCCACCATTGGTTTCTTCATAATTTTTGAAATTTTTGTACATTAAATGTTCAAATATTGTGTAGCTCCTCTTGTTTAGCTGTTGTTCCTCAAGACAAATATCATTGTTTATCGATTCCTTCTCCACCTCCTACTAAGAACCCACAAGTCCTTACATTGGAGGAACAACATCACCAATGGATACAAAAATTAAGGCCATTAGATGAATATAGATTGAATTGGATTGTGATACATTAGTCGAAGAGTTCTAACATCTTCGAGGTGAGATCATACACCTAAGAAACTTCTAAAATGAATTGTAGTATCTTGGTCTTGATCTACCACCACTATCTCTCCCACTATAACTAGTCACGAGAAATAAAAATAGCACATTTAAAATATATGCTAATTGGCTTTCCTTGTAACCCAAATCAGAAACAAGATCCACCACCAAATTGACACCAACATTTCTGCCTATCATTGAATATCGACCACCAAAACTACTAGCCAACAAATGCTCACAAGCAGCTTTTTCTAGTTCCATCAATCTTCCTTCAAAGATTTTTTTCTTTCTACGATTCTTTCACATTTTTCACGTGAAAATTGTTGTTATGTAGCTGAATTTCCATGTTTTCTTATATTTCTTTGTTACTTGGTGGAGTGATTATTTTTGTTGGCATTTGTCTTTGAATTTTTGGTGTAAATAATGTGTGAAGGTGTAGGTAAAGACTCAATGGGAGATTCATAATGGAAGTCCAAAGTGATAGGTAATGAGAGATCAAAACTTTACACAATCTCAATATTCCACATTTGAAGTGGGGAAATTAGAGATGCTTCAGGTTCATAAAAGCTAGTCTTGATTTTGATGTCGACGCTCCAAGCAATAATGATGAGAGGTTTCTAGTAGTGAGGTTGGAGAACCTAACGGTGAATCAAATGAGGAAATTGGAATTAGAGGTGGAGAAGGATGCCAAGAAATTAGAGAAGATAGTGTTGGTCAATTTAAATTGAGAATTGATTATGGGATTTAAATAGTAAGGGAAAAGCTAATGTTTGATCTAAAAATTAACAAATAAGTTGAAAGGCAAGATTTTTAGTTAGGAAATGGTGAAAGAGAATGAAAAGAAGGGAAAAAAGCTTGAATCATTGCTAATTAATGAAGTAGGAGTAAGGCTGTTGAATCTTACGATGAGGTGACCTGGGTTTATGGCTTCAATTGGTAGAAACAGTGAAAAAAGGGTTAAATTTTGATAAGAAAAAAAACTAATAGCCCATTTATGATGACTGAAAATGATATAACATTGCCAAGATTGAAAATCAATTTTAAGAATAAGGAAAACATGAAATTCTCAGCGCCACTTTTCAGAAGGAGATTAGGGAAGATTTTATGAAAATGGAGGATCATCTATCATCACAAAGGCCAAAAAAAGAAAAAAAAAGATTCAAAATTATTCAAATGCAACTGATTCTCTTTTTCCTGATTTATTACTAATGGAGATTACAAATGATAAGAATAAAGTTAATATATCTTGAAAGTAGGAGGTTGAAGAGACATTGTTGATGGCAAAAATGAGAAAGTTTGAAGCTTTTTGTTCATTGATTAACTACTTAACTTAAGATGATACATCTTTCTTATGTGAAGTTTTGACTAAAGTTATGAATTTTTTTTCATTAATATCTTAGTATTGTGCAACATTTCTTGAGATCGATCTTCCAAAGGGCTTACGAACACCCATACAATTATTCCAATAACTACCTAAAGACACGTGACAATCAATCATTGGTTCAAACAACTAATCAAAAGCACCAACTAGAGTCCTCTACCCATCATTATTAAGGCCATACAAGTATTTCACTTAAACTTAATATAGGGAGAGGTTAGCTATGCCTATAACTCTGATTGGTTAGGTAAGTGAAATGGGATAAAAATTGAAGAGAATGATCCAATAACCCACCTTAAGGCTTTATTTAAATGCAAGGAAAGAAAATGAGAAAGAAAGAAAATTTTTAAAATTTAAACTTTTCTCTTGCTTAGATCGTGAGAAAGGGAAAAGAAAAGAACAATTAAAAATAAAATGTGTGGTTATCATCTTTTAATACATTCAAATTTATTTTTTCTTAGTTTTCTCTTTTATTCAAAATTTAAAACTTTCTTTCCTTTCTTTTTTTTTTTCCCTTCCCTTCCAAACGAAGAATTAAAGAATGAGAACAAGAATGATATAAAATTTTTGAGATTAACAACAAAAAAAATAATTAATCATCTTAGAATATTCACGAAACATGAGAGTACTCGATAACTTAAGATGATAATATAAAGCATGGTATCTAATTATCTGTGAAAATAAGCTACACTAGACTACGTTTTACCTTAAGTAGGTCGAGCTATAAGACTAATATTTGAATTCGACCTAGCTTATTAATTTATTTAAAGACTTACTTACATAAATAGACCTTTAAATAAGTTAATAAGCCAAAATCTCCAAAGCCTAAAATAGGATCACAACCTAATTAGACCTATGTATATAAATACATATATTAAAATATTATATATACTATATAATGTATCATACAAATATATTGATTATTAAATAGGGTGATCCAGCAGGCCTTTGGAATAAGCTTAAAGAAGATAGACATATTTATTAATTTTAACCTGATTTATTTAAATAAATATATCAATTTAGACTGCATCAAATATAGATTAGGCCGCGATCCCTAATAGGCTACTTGACTCATTTCTACCGCTAAATCTAATATGCAAATTGTCACATAATCTAATTGCATCTAATTATGATATCTCTAAAAAAAAGAATAAAAAAAGTGAAATAAAATCACTCAATATGGACAACTTGCATAGCATAATTTTTCACCTTTTACTAGTTCATGAAATGAAAGCATCATGCGCCTAATTAATTAAGATCTAAGTGCTCTTTCTATGCCACAAAGATTTTTAACTATAGCCAAAGCCTCAAATAATTACCTTTTTTATGGTTCTTTGCGAGGTTAAAACGTTTATAAGTTTGGAAATGAGGTAATGGAGCAGCAGGAAAAACATGCGTTCCTTTCAGCTGTATGTTCTGGATATGGAATATATGCATGCATCGAATATTTGTTTAATCCTTTTAGCAAGATTAGGCATCAAGCTTATGAAAAAAGCTACTTAAGGTCTATTCTGATCTTACAAGGGGATGAATCTGTATACAATTATGAAATCTATCTTGATCGAATTATCAATCATTTTATTATATAAATAACATTATTTTTACGTGATTAATTAATATTATTCTAATTCATTTTACTCATAAATTATCAATTACTGAATTTTTATCATATTGAACCCATGTTTTAGGATCCTATATATATTAACTATGAATATTAAGTGCATTTTATCATTTTTGAAGCTTAGAGGGAGAAATGGCATCTTCTCTCTGGAGTACTCTTCGCATTTTCTAGACTCTTCATTTTAATATGGTCCCCATCTTTCACTCCATTGGCATGTAGCCATATTTGGACATGACCCAACCCAAAGATACTCACCAAAAGTTCCTTCCTTGCCTAGACCTAAAGAATTTAATTTGTTTCCTTTAAAAGCTAAATTTAAAAAGAGCATCTTACTATGAATAAAGACCATCAATGGAGGAGCAAGATGAAAAACCATATATGCAAAAGAAAAAAAAAAAAACTTATGAATTTGCTTTGCAATTAATCAACCAAAGTGCATGGACCCTAGACTATAAATAGCAAACTCTAAGAGGACCACATTGCAAAGTAGTGGCAGCTGCTGCTGCTTGGGGCCATTTCCTGTGAAGACGGGCACACGTGCCAATCCGATCTTATTTTGTGATTGTGATTCGGGTATTCAAATTTTGTTGTACAAGATCTCATTGACATGACTAGGATTTGCACAATATATAATAGACTAGTACTGCTAAACTTTATCATGACAAATACAGTTGTTTGGAGTAATTTCATCATAGATTCAAACTATGATTACTGTAATTTTATACGATTGTGTTACAATTAGAATAAATGTGAATATATATATATATATATGTAAAAGACAAAGAATAGACATCATGAAGATGGACAAATCAAAAAAAAATTATATTAAAATACATTTGTGGCCTCATAAGTTGTTGACGATCAATTTTGATAATTAGTCAATCGAGAATTCTGATAATCAAATTATTGTTAAGAGTGCGAAAAATATAAGATAGCGAGAGATTCAGAGGAAAAGCAGAGAGAACACGAAAAATTTTATGGTGGTTCGGCTAAAGTTAAGATGACCTCTATATTTATGGTGGTTGTATTGGCTTTGAGTGGTTGTTTCACTATACAATCATGTAGAGCAACAATACATATGCCTATGACTATTTTTGCAGAGTTTCTGCACATATTTTTTCTATATCCTAATACAATGACTTTCCTCTCTATTTATAGGCATAGAAAGGGTTACAAATATAATTTGACAAATTATTAAAAGTATCATTACCGCCGTAGTGAACAATAAAAACCTTGGCATCGAGCAATAAATGCAGGATAAATCATTACTGATTTTTTAGGGATTGATTTGTTGGTTGGAAGTTTGATCTAGACTATTGATTGGACATTCTACAATGCGATTGGAAGGGAATTCGCTAGGCATTCTGCTTTCGTCCAGCAACCTGAGCTCGTATTGAAGCGAGCTATCGTTTGGCTTCTGCAACCTCACTCCAGATGTCATAGGCCTCTTTCTACTGGACCGGCCTATGGAATCATTGAACAATCTATTGGACCTTTATCAGTCAAGTTCATTCGGTTATAAGAATATCCATAACATAATTCATATCAATTTTTTAATTTATATAGATATGATATGTATAGTTAATATGAAAGTTTTAAATTACTGTCAAAAATTCTAAATTATTGTCATGATTTTGAAATAATTAATGACATTAAAATTATAATTTAAAGAAAAAAAAGTGATGAAATCGTCTAACAACTGTCTGTGTTGCCAGTATGTCTAGTCTCTGCACTCAAAAAAAGATGTGAAGAAAATTAATTGTTCAAATTACAAATTTTAATAAATATGCTCTTGCCCTGTTGAGCCAACGAGCCTTAGAGGAACCTAAAACTTTATAATTCATACGAAAGTGGAATTTTAGTTCCATATATAGGAACATCAATAAATGCCATCATAAAAAAAAAATTAACCTTTCAATAATATATTTTTTTGATAATCTGAAAATTGATTAATTTCTCAATCATCTTTAATAAATGCAATTTAAAAAATCTTATAAATATTTTTTACAACTATGAATTAGCCCTAAAATTATAAGAAATTATTATTATTATTTTAAAGATCTTCTTATTGAAATAATTATATACTAGAATTGTGTAAAGGCGTTTTGGAGGAATGAAGAAGTCGAGAGAATCGAACTCATTCGTTGGCTAATAAAGTGTGCCAAGCAGTAGGTTGGCCCCACTGAGAACTGTATTTTCAAGTTAGTGGGAAAATGAAGGGTAGTTAATGAAAGATCATATATCATATTACCGAATAAAAAAGATTATATGTATCGTATCTTAAACGTTTGAAAAAAATGGAATGGAGCATATTACTTGCTGGGCTTTGAGTTGTGATTGCATCATTGAAAATGATTCCCAGACGCCTCCAATAAGAGAGTTTAGGAATCTACGCCCACCATTTTGAATTAAAAAGGGCTAACATATAATTTAGGATGCGGACAATTAATATTAGTTTCAACCAAAAAATATATATTTATATTATTTTAAATTTTTTATAAATAATTTTTTACAAATTTTATTATTGAATTCAATCTATTTATTATATAGATTATGATCACAAAATTTTATATCAATTTGAAATTAATTGTTATCTCATCAGTAGATTTGAAAATTGAAGTAAATACATCTTTTAAATATAAATAAATTTTAATCAGTTAATTTTGTACTTATTAAGATTTAAATTTTCTCTAATTTTATATGTAAAATGCATATTATAACTATTTATAAACAAATGATTGATTAAAGAATCTAAGCCCACCAATTTAAATAGAAAAAAGGTTAACATATAATTTAGGATGAGATCAATTAATATTAATGTTGTTAATTAATATTAATGTTGTTAATGGTGAAATTTGATTCAAATAGCCCAAACTTTAATCAATTAGAATGGTTCCCGAAACTCCAAACTGTAAGATGATAATACCAACTATAACAGGAAAAAGAATGAGAAGGAGGAAGAACAACGGACACAGAAGCTTTTATCGTAGTTCGACAAAAGTCAGTCGACCCCTACGTTCACGGTGGTTTGTATTTGTCTTTAAGCTGTGGTTTTTCTATGAAATTCAGCAGGGTTACGATATTCAAGCTTTCTTTGTATTTCTGCAGAATTTCTGCATGTGTCTTGCCTATAATGATCTCAATTCCTCCTTATTATAGGAGTCGGGAGGTTACAAATGTAAATTGATAAATCGTAAATATGTTACATCAAGTAAAATAAATGTATTTGACAATAAAATTCCTGCAAATTGACTTTTATAGTTTATTTTTTGCATGTGGGCCCCTATAAATTGTTATTTACAGAAAGGCTTTGTGAGTTGTTTGCATGTGGATGTGTTTATGATTTGAACAGTGAGGTGGAGCTCGCATCGCGTTGAGTAAATTGTTAGTTATGCGAGTCGAGACTCAACTATCTCAGGCTTGCCTTAGCCTTGTCTTGTGCTGAGGATGTGGCTCGTGACCTGGTGATCTCATTTAACGACCTCAGGATCAAATGAATTGGGTTTCTTCCTTTTGACTCCCCTTTAGGGCCCTTTGTTAGCCCATTTATAAAAAGTACCAATTTTTACCTATAACAAATATTAATAAAAAAAGTATACTTACTTTATTTTTAATTCTTTTATAAATAAATATTTTATAAAATTTATTGTTGAATTCAATCTATTTATTATATACGTTATGATCACAAAATTTTGTATCGATTCACAATTAGTTATTATCTTATCAATGAACTTGAAAAAATATAAAAAAATAATTAGTTAATTATATATTTATTATAATCCAAATTTTTTCTAATTTTATATGTAAAATATATATTATAATTATTTATTAATGAATGGTTAGATAAAAAATCATTTTTCATGAAAATTATTGATTAAGATAAATATTTTAACTCTAACACCCATGTCAATCTATGCCCTCCCTCTAATTACGGGAATTTATTTATTGAAGCAAGGTTCCTGAATAATTATGGAACCTTATCAAGAAAAGGACCTTTAATTAATGATGAGACATATGAGGAGCACCATATACCTAATTATAAAATGTAGGTCGGCCTATTTATGCCGAAAGCATAGCAATGAAGGAAAGGCTATTGCCCAACTTATTCAAAATGTACAAAGCTCAAGAGTATCCAATGTGATAGCCACAGAGTCTTTAAAGTGCCCAACTCATGTTTGGGCAATTTAAGGGAAAATAAATAAAGGTGAAGAAAGAGAAAAAGTAAAGAAGAATATGTAGAAAAAAGAAATGGAAAGTGTTCTGCTTCCAATATGCAACGGTAACCATACTTTGTAACTTTCACAAAATTTTACCAAATAAAAACATTAAAAAAAATCATCAATGAAATTGTTAATTTTTAATATACTAATTAGATGTGAACTCTTATAATATTTGATCTTACAAAATGATTTAATGGTTAAAAATAATCATGTGAGATAATTGTTAAATAAATTTATGTGATTTAACATTATTCAGTTACTCCAAGTTCATCAAAAATAAAAAGATATATATACATATATTTTTGTGTGTGTATGATCGAAAAAAATAAAAAGAAAAAGACATTTGAATCGTTAATGCTGTAAGAGAGTGAGGGGTCCAAAAGCCCTAATTCCTCTGCAGAGACAGCATGTCCCACGGAGCAGAACCAGAAAGGAACTGTTGGAGTTTGATACCAAACTAATTGAGAGTAGGGAAGTGCGGTACGAAGGTGGGACGTGTCAGCACTAATTGCCCTAATTCAGTCCATGTGACATTCAAAGTCAATGTGCTACACGCAAATACAAGAGCTTTCTATGAAAATCCTACCTTAATTTGAAACTCCAATACTTCACATGTAAAAAGAATTCCAATTCCTTTACTCGATCGATTTTTTTTTTTTATTTAACCCTTCCGTTTGAAATTATTAATAAATTATAATTCATTTAAAATTGAATTTGAGATTATTTAAAATATCTCATTGTGTATCCGTTCAATATAAATTTAAATACTTAATGTAAATTTAATTGTTTAATATAGTTCAAGAATTTATAATCGGACCGGTCGTAAATTATTTATTTTATTGTCATGTTAGCATAATTAGCATTTCTTAGTATAAGCAAAGGGATACATCCTAAATCAGAAACTGTAGTCTAATGATTATGGGTTTAAATAGTATGGCATATGTTATAGGTTTAAATCTTTCCATCCTAGAAAAGGAAATACACCTTAGAGAAGTGGTTTTGGCTCTCACTCTTATTCTATAATCTTTATGCTATATTTTTTCTCTAAATAAGATTACTAATTAATTTGATCGACATAATATTATTTTGATCTTATCTATACATAAATCTAATTTTAAATAAATTGTTCTAATTTTCTTGATTTTAACTAGGAGATTAGGTAGGTCTAGCTTTGGCCAATGCTTAGGCATACACAAGTATAAGTGTGAAATATATATAACTTCAGCTCTGCTGTTATGGAAATACAAACACTTAGTTTCATCTTTTTGATTAGTTTTAACCCAAATCTTCCCTTATTCTACCACAAGCTATTGTGAATTGGTAAAGAGAAAACCAACAATTCAAGGCCTATTCCATTTGAATTTTCTGAGATAGATATCTTCAAAGTTGTACATTACAAAATTACGATCGAGTTTTAATTAGTTGTGTGAATCAAAAGCATATACACTGTATCTAGTTGTTTTTTTCCTCTCTTTGTTTTCTTTCCCTTTATGTTTTGCAGGAAGATTTAGAGCAGCAGTTATGGTCCATGGGTTGAAACATTCAATTTTGCAAAAGAGGTGGTTAGCCGCTGAAGGACCACCAAACAATTACTTTAAATGACTTGCAGAGGTAAAATGAAAATGAAGAAGAAATAATATAAAAAAAAAAATTAATAATGCTCCTTCATTTGGAAATAATTGGATGATAAATGAATTACACCTTTATATACAATCTGGCCTTTTCCATGCATGTGATTAATACCACTTCCCTCTAAATCTAAGCCACCATTGCTCTTTAGTGAGAGAAATAAAAATGAGATTTTAAAATTTGAATCATAAGTGACAGGATGTGTGGGGTCATCTCACTGTGTAAAAATGTGTTTTACATATATAATCTTTAATACATGTCTCATCATTTTAAATCACCAAGAATGATGGTATTTTTATGTTTAATGTACTTTTTAAATTATTATTATTTGTAATTGATTTTAAAAGAAATTTTAATACAGACATAAAAATAAAGGCATAACTAAGAGTAAGTAGTATTATTGTTACAACCATTATAGTAACATGTAAGAAAATACAACTGCTGTTCAAAATGTAATGCATGCAATTTTCTAAACATGATACCCTGATTAACAAAGCGTTTTTGGTAATTATAATAAAAATCAAACGTAGCAACATGAATGTAATGCGGCATCTAATTAATGATATGAATTAAAATATAATTCCTAATCACATGATTGTTTAAAAAAGTCATGTAAATTTATGTTTTAATATTAATCATCAATACAAAGATTTGATTGATAAGTACTCCTTTCATAATAGATATATTAAATGAAAGCACTCTTCTTATAAAAGATTAAAAGAAATAAATCGTAACAATTAAATCTTATATTGATGATAAATATTAAAATATAAAGTTATTAACTTTAATAAGTTATCATAAAAATCAGTGGCAGGCGCAGAAAATAGTAAAGATTAAAATATAAAGTTACTAACTTTAATAAGTTATCATAGAAACCAGTGGCTGGCACAGAATTTCAAATGAGTGGGGGCTAACAGAGCACGCGTCCTGTTTCTACATGATCTCTTCAGTTGTCGTTGCCATTGTTAGTAACAACTTCAGCAATGCAAACTTCGACTTTGCTTTTATGCCACCGTCTGTATCTCTGGACCCCTTGGCTCATTTTCAGAGGAATGTCGGTGTTTCAACCTTCCCAAGCCTAAGGTCTCTGCAGGAAAATCTTCAGCCTTTCCAAGCCTGATATTCGATCTAACGATATTAAATAGAAAGGAGATTACTTATTGAAGCAACCTTACTCCTCCATATCGAATATCGAAAATCAAAGATCGAATGATACTTCTTGATTCAATCCACCGTGTTGAAGCAATCTTACTTATTTAAAAAAAAAAAATTGAGTGGGGGCTTGAATCTCCATTTGATCTCATGTGAGTTTGCCCCTTATAGAAACATATCAATGAGAGTATTATTCTTATATGATAGTGAAATGAGTGAAATTAAAATATAAAGTTACATCATTTTTTTAAATGATATGTGACATTTATATATATTTTAATACTGATTATTAATATAAGATTTGATAAATATGATTTATTCTTTTCACACTTATATAATAACAGTATTTTCATCTTATAGATACTAGTAACATGATGAAGGTACTTACATTATCACAAAGTGGAAAGAATGGAAAAAAAAAAAAATACTACTGTGAGTGGAAGTTGGCACCGAGAAAAATTCTGAAGTAAAAAGGATGGAAGATCCGAAACCAATAGGAGTAGCAGGAAAAAGGCTGAGTGATTGATAGGGGTTTGTGCTGCATCCACTAGATATGGTTTAATTGCAATAGCTGGGTGGAACTAACATTGTGTCCTACAAATCAGAGACAACTGTATGTCCTGAGAGCATAACCTAACCCTATTTTCTCTTGAATCACATCAGACAGTATCGTCCTAGATTTATCCCACTATGGGCACTACCGCTATGCTCCTTGGACAATAAAACTTACTCATACCGACTTTATTTTGTGAGGATGACGACATTTATAAAGATTGACAGTATGAATCTCTTTGATTTATTTAAGAAACTAAGGATCTAAATTTAATTAGATAGTTGTAAATGTATTATTTTTTGTATTTAAATGATGGGTTTTTATAAGAAAACTTTTAAATCACACTGTAAAAGATTGTGATCTTTTATAAATTTAAACGTTTAATTTTTCCTAAAAATTGAGGAAATTAAAATCCACTTTTCTTCTCGAGAATGATACAATTTACAGTTTCAACAATACTACTTTTATCTTCTTATTTTCACATTTTCATTCATATATTCTTATAAATATATAAAATCTAAAATCTTAGACGGATCCAAAAATGTTTACAAGAGCAACATTTTTATTATAGTTTTGTTGGGGGTCTACTTTCCTCCTTTTATGTGTTTGACATGCTTTCCTCGTAGAATAAGTGTTTATGAATCACAATTATTGGGTAATATAGAATTTTTTTGCATTATTTTGGCTAAAATGAATCATGTTTTATCAATCATGCCACAAGTAGGAAGACTTGGATCAATGATTTAAATTGTAGATTCATGTGATGTTACTATAATATTTCGATTACAACAATTATCATAAATTTTGAATTATATTATCTAATATAATTCTCTATCAATTTATTATGTTTCACAATATAATTGTGATTTTAAACACAACCAACACAATCACATTTTAAATTTTTGACAAAATAAATTTAATATTAAACATATTATTATACTTCTCTAATCGAGGTTCTAATTTATTTCCATGTGCCATAGGTGGATTGATGGTGGGGTCTATTCAGCACCATAAATGAGTAGGTTCACACCGTGGTAATGAGTCATTTTTGCTTCATTAGTGTGGACAAGATCTAGCACCATACATCATAATCTGAAGCAGTCAAATGACAGATACAAGGATGTGTAAAGCTTTTTCTGTGATGGCCTCCGCATGGGACGGCTGAGATGGATTTATATTTGCAACAAGCACTAGCATGCCTTTTCTCATTGCTTATATATAGAAAACAATCTTATCATATATGAAGCATGATCATAATATAATCACTTATAACATACTACCATTGTATTACAATAGATTGTCTAATTCATTAATTAAAATTGTTAATATTAGAATTTAAATTTAAAATATGTATGATTAAAAATAATGAATTGACTTAATTTAAATAATTAAAATTACTAATTTCATTTCTACTTTTTTTTTTATCTTTTTGAAATGAAATTATGTCCTTTTCAATAAAACTATTATGCCTGATATTTAACTCATGAAGACTAGAAATATGTGCAATTGAAAATAACAAATTAAATCAATTTAGAGGGTTAAAATTACTAATTTCATCTCCACTTTATTCTCTCTTTTACTCTTTTTATAAGAAATTATGTTATTTGCAATAAAACTACTACATCTGACATCTAACTCGTAAAGATTAAAAATACGTGGAATTAAAAATAATAAATTGAATTAATTCAAAGGGTTAAATTTACTAATTTCATCTCCACTTTATTCTTTCTTTTACTTTTTTTTTTTTTGAAAAGAAACTATGTCCATTTTTATAAAACTAATATTTAGCTCGTGAAGACTAGATTGAATAGTGAACAATAATATTGGCGGTTGTTTTTGGTGAAATAAATCTACCAATACGGCCTTTACTTAACTTGTAAGTTGCAACTACATATATAAAAATGCTATGGTACTGCATTATCTTATGGCTGATATTTTCCCAGTTGATTGATTTTGAACTAATAAAAGCAGGAGTTTGAAATTAATACTATGCCCGACAGAATTGCATATTAACAAAAATGGACAATGAGGGAAAAGAAAAAATTGACAATATCAAATTGAGTAATTTTACAGAAAGTAAAATTGTTCATTTGTGTTGAGATTTATATTTTTATTTCCATATTAAAAAAAAAATCTATCAGAATAGTTTAATTGATATATGATATCAAATATGTAAGTTACAATATTTTTTTCTTTTTGGTTCACAGCAAAAAAAAAAGGATAAAAATTGAAATCAAATATCAAATATTATATTTTGCTTAAGTTCGTATATAAGTTGTTAATTTTTTTACTCCTTTCTATTTTACGCATACGTACAAAATACAATTTAATTAACATATTGCCAAATAAAATTATTTATATTTTTATGGTAGGTTTTGATAATTTCTGGGCCCAATACTAAATTAAATGTCATTTCTACCTTTATATGGTTTGCATTATATGTTTCAGATTTGCATGTCTAACCATATTTGTCAAAATGAAAATGACAAACATTAGAATGATATGAAAACTCATACAAAAAGTGTTTGATAAATACAATAATTTCATAATTTTGGAATAGTTTGTACATTGGAGATTTTGCTAATACCCAACTCTATTTGATTTTATTGTTTGGACATAAATAGATAAATTAAATATCCTCAAACTTTTGGAATGATTGACAAGATATCATAGGTATATATTATATTATATTATATTATATATGTAGCTGTCAGCTCAAGAAATTTTAATTTTATAATCTTTATTATAAACCATTCTTAGTTCTATGAGCATGTGAGAAGATTACATCATTAGGAAAGAAGGAAAAAGGAAAGATATGGAAGAGATTCAAACGGCTAAACATAGGCATCAGTTTATTGGTGCATGTCCATGTGCAAATTAGTAGCTTGGGACCAAACAAAATGCTCCTCATTATACATATATATAAAATAGGATGATTGATATAAATTGTGTTTTTGACTATGGTGCGATTAACAAAAATGTGAATAAATATGAAAAATATCATTATTATGAAATAAAATTATAAAATAGAATAATTAATATAACTTGTGTTTTTAATTATGTTACGATTAATAAAATATGAATAAATATAAAAAATATGATTATTATAAAATAAAACTATAAAAATTATTACTGTGAAGAATATGTATTTTATTCAAATCATCTTTTTTTTATTGGCTCTAACTATTCAAGTTAAGTACTTTAATCACTTTACCCTATTATGCACTTGCTCTCTCCTTATGTCATTTTTCTTTTTAGTTTTCGATCTTTCTCATGTTGGTATTTATTTTGTTAGCTTTATGTTAAAGAGATATGACAGAAAAGAAGAAATTTTCCGAGTCATCAAATTTATGGGTCTCACACTATATACAAAATCTTGATCTTTTTTAATATAAAATTAACATCACCAATATTAACATGAGATCATCTATTTCATTTTTCTTTTTAAAATAACTCCATAACTAATAAGTTATTGCTGAATAAAATTTAAGCAAAATCTTATTTTCTAAAAGAAATATATTTTACATTATTTTAATTGCTTAATCCACAAATTAATTCTTTACAACGTGGAATTGCTAAAGTTGTCAAAAATAAATAAATAAATAAATAAAAAGAAAAAAATATACTTTACATTTTTTAAATTTTATTAAGTGACAACTCATTTTTTTTTAACTTTAAAAGGCTATAATTTACATCCTTGAACTTTAAACATATTGCAAAATAATGCTCTTAAAATTTGAAAAATATTTTGAAAATTTTAATTGACTATAAGTTTTAATCCTAATATAGCAAATGTGTTATGTGTGTGTATATATTGTTTGAGATCATATTTCTTCTCTTATAAAGCATAAAATTTATACTTAATGTATTATTAGTTTTAAAAGCTGTTCAAATCTAAATTACAAAATTTATATATTGATGATAAAATAAAACATGTAATTCAAATTTCTTGCCTTATATATAGATGAAGAAACAAGCTTAACAAAGTATATGTATAATATTTATTAGTTTAAAGTTAAAATTGATAAAAAATTAATATTTTTGTAATTTTTTTAAACTTTAAGTTAATAAATTATAATTTTTTTAAAAAATTTAAGAATGTAATTTATAAAATTTTAAAATTTAAGAAAATAATTTATCATTTAATGAATTTTAAAGATGCAAAATGTATTTTCTCTATTAAAAATAAATGGTGATGATAAGCTGTTATTTTCTATCATGATCAACTTGTGAGCTCAAATTCCTTCTTTGCCTAACGATTTTCAAATCGATAAGACAAAAGAAAGAACACACCAATTGTTTAATTTGTAAAATTTCCTATGGTAGGAACAGAAATTTAGGATTAAATCCTATATTTGAAATACTATAAGTAATATTAATAATAATGTCCCTGTATAATATAAAGTATTTTTATTGTATGATAAAAAATGTTAAGATCTTTGACCAAGCTTCAATCATACAATGATCTGTGCACACAGCTTAGATTATTTCAGATTCTCCATTATATTTTGTTTAGCTTATGGTCAGTCATATGATCATACTTATCATTGATAAAGTGTGATTATGTATATAATATGTGAGTTATAATCTAAATCTTGTGAGATAAGTATTAATAGAGCTTTGGTGTATGTGAGTGGAACATGGATTGGACCACAAGCCTTCATTTAAATAATGGGAAAAAAAATTAATTATGGAATTAATATATTGCTAGCCAACTAGCTGGGAATTTCCAATAATGGATAGCTGACCCACTGCTGGTTAAAATTTCTTCCATGTGTCTGGATTTTTATAGATGGGGTCTACATCGAAATAAAGATCTTTTTTGGAAAAAGGTTCTGTTAATTTAAAAAATTAAAATAATGTGAATACTTCTTACAAACTTTAGCAAATAATTACATTAAAATTAAGAGTTAAATGTGCAGTAAAGCTCAATGTTTGGTTCTCATCAATTCTAAATTAAGCTACCTTATGATCAAGTTAGGAGAAATTTCTTTTGTGAAGCCACAAGCTATAAAATTAAGCGACCTATTTTTTTTTTTTATATTAGGAATAGTTAATTCATTAGATTCACTAGTATAAAAATTTAATATATAAAAAGAAAAAATAAAGCCCTTTCAAAGATATCAGATGTTACTTAAGTTAAAAGTTCTTGACTTCTTAAACTTTAGCTCTAAGAAATTTTTTAAATTTGTAAACCTCTCGTATTAAAGGAAGATGGCCTCTTTAGCTATGTACAAGGAGGAAATTGGCTCCTTCAAAAAATAAAATACGATTTAGCAGATAAAATTTAATATTATATTGTTAATAAAAAAGAAAGTCAATATTTTCAAATTGATTAATAAAATATAATTAAAAAATATTTTTAAATTTATAATTATTTATTTTCTTAATTTTTTCATTGATATAATATTGCACTTTACCTTCTTCCAATTTTAAAGAGTCAATCTTCAACTAAACGGTAGAAAATAAAATAATAAGAGAGTCCTTGTTATAATATAAGCACTTGTTCTCCTTGGGATTGAAGGTCCTCCCTCAAACAACTTTCCTCCGCAGATAGAGAAGGAGAGAGGGTTTTTTTATATACGGTCTGAAGAAGAAGAACAAGAAGAAGAGAAGGATGCTGCTGTTTGATTATGAATTCTTCTGCAACTGGAGGAGGCATCCAAAGGGATCGCATTGATCCCAAATCTTAACCTTAAAATCTGTGTTTCCTTAATTTCTCCAAAATTCACATAATTTGGGATCATGCTATCCCTTTGGATTCCTCCTTTGGTGGCTTCTAATTTGGGTTTTGGCTCTCAATTCCTGCATCTTAAACCATCCAGCTCCAGTCTGTTTGAAGAAAAACTGCATTCTGTAGCTGAAAGAGATAGGTTGACATAAATTCCTGTAAGTTATTCACTAATTTTCTTTCATATTCTCTTTTTATATCTATCTAAATCATTTCAAGAAGCAATTTTTTTACTTTTCTTTTCCTTTTTTAGATATATGAATTCCATATTCATATAGTATTCTCAGTTCTCACTGCCTCTTTATACATGTTTTCTGAGCATATAGATGAAATTCACATATGAAATCTGAAATTCCATATGCATTCATTAGATCTATCTCATTTGGTTTGCTTATGAGTCAGAAAAATATCTAAGAGGAAAAAAATAACTCATTTGGTTTGCTTATGAGTCAGAAAAATATCTAAGAGGAAAAAAATCGAGGTTATTTTTTTTTTTCATTTTTATGTAGTTTGTTATTTGAAAGATAATGCTTGATTTTCTCTCTCTTTTTGCTTCGATTTCCTTCTTCCAAACACAGCAGCGAAAGGCGCTAAATTGAAACTTAAAAATGAAGGTAATTAATATTCTTCTAGAAAGTTTCATCTCCTGTCTTTTAGCCTTTCTTCCCACTATATATATGTATGTGTGTGTGTGGCAGTCTATGATTCAGAATGTGGTCACTCTCCAAAACTGAAGAACAAATATGGTATAAAGTACAATATGCAAACTTCAATGGTAGCTTTTCCTAGGTGAAGAATTATGGAGCAGACTCTTTTGCAGTTTGTATGTAAAGATACTAAAGAAAACCCATCTTGCTTTCCAATTTTCAGCTCTAAATTTTAACTAACCTAGCTAGCTATAGACTTTGGTCAAACAAAGATATGATAATTTGAAGATATCTTTAAGAATTATTTAATAAAACTTTGAATAACTTTCTTCCTAATCAACAAGAATGGTACTTTTTAATTCTGGGTTAGATCAGGAAAGAAGAAAGGAAATAATCTTTTTCTGAATGCTAAAGATGCGCATATTCTGGCTTTTACAAGTTGAGAATGTTCACTGGGAAAATGAAAATCATGATGAAGAACAAGAACAAAGTGGAAGCAAGCTAGTTGGCAATTAGTACTGAGAATAAAACAGTAACATAAAAATTGCGAAAGAGAAGACAACAATTGTATGCATTAATTTTTTTTTTAATTTTTTGCTTGGTGAATTAATCATCTAATTTATTTTTGGAAGCTTTTGATCATTACATGCATTCCAACAAAATTGATTTCAACTTTTAATAAAGTGTCTTTTTTGTTTTCATTGAAAAAGAGATCAAGTCAAATTGAGCACTTATAGTTTTCTGGCCATATATATTTGAGTTTTAGTGATGAGAGGATTATCTTCTGCTAAACAGTTCCAAAATGCCATGAATGCTGGAATAGGCTTCATGGTCACCGCAGTACTTGTGGTGGCCCTGAGTCTGTTGTACCCCAAAAACACATGCTTTTAAGGACTTTAATTAGAATCCAAGGCAGTGAAAGTTGTTGCTTAAGAACTTCTTGGGTCTCACATTGAGTGCTCCAAAGGTAATATGGAATCATGCACATGTGCACACACCAAAAAAAAAAAGAAAATAATAAAGGGTATTTACCTTCTGGTTCTTTCTCTTAGCACATGATTCCAACATTGAAATAAAACCTTGCATTCTTCATCATTCCTTTATCACATGCTCTCAACCTTCTCAAATCCTCCTCCCATCTCTCTCTCCTTTTTCTGCTTCCTCTTTCTTTGGTGAATTAAGTTATCAACTATCTTTATCAGCCACCAATCAAAATACACTAACCTCTGATAGATGCCAGAAGTTTAGAATAATTGTAGGGAAATGTTGTTGACAAAAGAATAAGGATACAAAGTAGGGTTTTCCTACTCTATCTCACCTTTCCATTAGTTATCTCATTTTTCTTGTTTGCTTTATAAGATTTTTAATTTTGAAATAAGAATTTTTCTTATTTCAAAACAAGAAAAATAGATCCAAAGATTACAAATGATTTCACATTTATTGAATCTATATATTTTTTACTTTTGAATTTGTATTTATCTCTCTTTTTGACATTAAAAAATCATTTACTTTAAGAATAAGGTAGAATTTCTCATTAGAAAAGCAATTTATAAGAACCCTTTTAAATCAATCAGAACTGAAAGTAAATTCCAGATTACTGAAGTAATTTTTAGAGCAATAAGACTGAAAAAAGTTAATGTAAAGCAATACCTCATAATTGTGTTCTTATAAATTGTTTTGCTTTTATAATCTTTTCAAAATGAAAGTGGTAACTCAAACTTCTTGTTTATGAAATGATAATTGAAATGAAAAAATGTACGAGGAAGATGGGGTCCTGGTCTCTGGATGAAGAAATTTTGGACACTAGAGTGTAAAACTTGTCTTCAATTATGTAATATGTAATTCATATGCTCCCCTCTTGGGCTACACAAATTTTGTAAACAAGACACAAGCTGCCAAAGGAAAAGACTAGATTTTTTTCCTCGGAAACAAATATATTATATATAATATATAGTACTTTCAAATTTCAACTTTCAAGTTTGGAAGAGATTGGTTACACCTACCTTGGGGCCCCAAAGCCCTTGACCTGTCTCCGAATTCAAATTCCTTCCCTCAATTTCTTCTCATTCTAGCATTGCACTTTGTGAAATCTAAACTCACAGCCATAAACTTGGGATCTGAGGATTTGATTAGATTATCTTTTCCTTATCAGTAGGAGAATTTGATTGAGATGTGTATAAAGTTATATGATATGTTATTTATCTTTCACTGTCGTGAATAGGAGTAAAAGAAAAGAAAAATAATGCTAGTTTTTATGGGTGGACTTTGGTACAACTCCTTACCTCACATATCTTATGTAGTTTATAACTGATTCCACTAATTTAAAATTATACTATTAACACATAAATTATATTATATATATATAATAATTGATGAACTCATAAAAAAATAGATTGTGAAAATAACACTTATTAACTCAAAAGAATTGGTCTAAAAAACACTAATAACTTATTATTGTAATCTTATGAACAAAATAAGGATTAAATTAATCTTCAACTCCTTATGCATTTGCTTTTTTTTTTAAGTAATTAATGATAATTTAAAATTTTAGAATTGGATATATAACGTGGTTATTAAGTTAAAATTTTAGATGTTGTATTTGTAAATTAAATGATAATTAGATAAAAGGTTAATAATAAATATCCAATTAGAAATTTGAAAAAATTATAAGTATCAAATTTTAAGTTGTAAATTATAAATATTCACTTGGAAAAAGTATAAAAATATAAGTAGCTGTAAATTAATTTAACTTAAAAGATAAAACATTCATGTGGTTTCCTCTCTCAATAGTTGCTCAATTGGGGCACTATACAAGTATTGAGCCAAAGTCCAAAAGAAAAAGATAAGAGCCATTAATTAGCATAAACTCATTTAAGAAATCAAGACAGCCATCAAATCTTAACCCTTAAGTAAACTTTGTATCAACGGTGAAGGTAAAAAGCTAATTAGTTCATGTAACTTTTTTTAAAATAAGAATATTACTTTTTTAAGTGATCTTTTATTCTTGTGCAATATCTAAATTGGAAAATTCTTTTCTTACTTTTCATAAGCAATAACGTTTGATTCATATTCTTCAAATAGTCTTCTGACTTTTCTTTCTTCTAGTGTTTTTTCATTTTTGTTTCATGCTTTCACTAGTAGTAATACATAAAAGCTATCATGAAATATTGTTTGTAACCATGGAAATCTTATCTAATATGTTTCTTTTAATCATATTTTATTATCAAAAGGGAAAATAGAGATCTGAGTAACATCACAAAATTTCTTATCATGAAATTATTTTTCTTAAAAAATAAAAAAAATGAAAATGGTTTTCAATAAATTCATTGGAAAGCATTTAGTCCATATATTAATACATTTATATTTACATAAAGGATTTTTTTTTCTGGGGTGTTAGTTGTAAGAAGAGTATAATAAAAGAAAAATATGAGGCACCTTTTTTTTTCAAAATTTATTAGAAAGTTAATTGACTAATTGATACAATTTATTATAAAATGATAATGTGCATTGGCTCAACTAGTAAAAAAGATTGTTAAGGGTTTATTTGTGTTGATGAAAAATGAAATTTTAAGAAAAGTACTTTTTTTAAAAAATATATTTTTAAAAAATAAATTGATTTTTTATTGTTTATCTAACATGAAAGAAAATATACTTTCTTATTTGATGCATAAAAGTAATCTATTTTCTTTTATTGAAAACTATCGCTATATAGACAAATTTCATATTTATGATTAAGTCTCACTATAACTGTTTTGTTTTTAGAATTGTTTTATAATAAGAGTCAACAAATTTTTATCAATAAAAATTAAAAGTTAAGTATATTTTATATTAAAATCCTTATTTTTTTATATTTATTATTTTATATTCAAATGACTTTAATAGTGCAAATAGTTGTTCAATATAATTTTTAATATGATTATTAAATATTTACATTTGTAATAATAAAAAGAGAAAGGAAAGATTAGAGAGAAGATAGACAAAGAACGGAATAGGAATGGAAGAATAGAAAGGGAATAGTAGAGGGGGCTCATAGGAGAGAAAGGAAAAAATGGAAGAGAGGGATGGATGAAAAGAAGAAAAGAGAAATAGAGAGGGGTAGAGAGAGAAAGAAAGAAAGTAAAAAGATGAGAAGTAAGATTATGTAATGTAAAATAATTTAGGAAATCATTTTTATCTAATTAAAAGGAGAAGTCATTTTCTCCTAAATATATTATCATTTTCTATTAATTAGAATCTATTTTTTATTGATTAATTTTTTTTTATTCCCAATATAGGAAAGTTAGTAAAACAGTTTCAAAAAAGACATTTTTCCTCTCAAACAAATAGATCCTAAATAAAGATCTTATTGCTTCTATGTGGATTTGGGATCTGAATTTCTCCTAGTGTTAGCAATGTATGTATGTCGGTGGTCATCTCTCTGGAGAGATTCACTGGTGCCTAGTCGCATGCTTCTGCTCACAATAGCGGGTCTTGACCTAAAATTTTGAAAGGAACAAAGAGTAAAAATATTTTGGGATGACTTCTATAAAAGGAATGATTGTAGGATATTAATACATTAATTTAAATTTTTTGGGGGCCCTGGCTACCTCCAATCTTTGCTAAGTTCTGCCTTTATCCACTGATCTCTTGCACTAATCCCTCCTATAATTGTTGATTTTTTTTTTAAAAAAAAAAACTTTAGGTGCACCACTCAAACTTTAACTGATGAAAATTAGAATAATCTATCTATATTATCATTTTGTCTTAAAAAAAACTTATCATAAATTTTATTGCGATGATGAACTGTCCAAATTGTTAGGAGTTGGAGTTGGTGAAATCTAAGTCCCCCATTTTATGGGGGCTTCCAGTCTTCAACATTGTGATTGCACATAATTTAAGGGATCAATATAAAGTATTTGACTTGGGACTATGCACAATATTATCTCGCGGGGTGCAATTCCATGCTCAAGCCCTCTGGATTATATTGTGATTTTGTATTGAATAATGTAATACAAATATATTTGTAATTATACACAATTACATATATATCTAACCCTCTAATTCTTACAATAAAAATTTTAAATATAATCACTTGAATTCAGATGGAATTATTTTTAGTATTTATTATAGACAAAAAAAAATTGTGAATTTCTAGTTAATGTCTGTACGAATAATTCATGTACATTTCAAGGGGGAACAATCCTTATATATATACATATATATACCTATTTTTAGTTGAGTAATTTTACTAATACAGCTTGATATGTTTGAGTTTTTAAATTTTAAATGTAGCTTGATTATGAACGCTAACATTATGTTTCTGGTTATAATGTAAGGAGACAAATCCAATAAAATACTTTAGTGGTCACGCATTCAGTACTTTTTCTTTTAAGTTTCGTGGTCAAATTCTACTGACAATAAATAGGATAAGTACATAAGTAGGAATTGACGTAACCCTTAGGGCAAAGTACATAAGTAGGAATTATCGTAACCCGTTCAGTAAAAAAAGATTTCCTTTTGAAAGAAAAAGGAGGGGGGGGGGGGGGGTTGTGCCTTTTTAATGTAGATAATTTGTCAAATATATGGTTGCAATTTTATCACTAGCACATAATTTTATTAAAAGGATTTTGATTTAGAATATTTTTTAGAGATATATCCGGTGATCCGAATAGCTATTATGACAGATTAAAAGTCAGAGTATAATATTTTGGAGACTCTTCTATACACTTAATTATATAATAAGACATATATTAATAAAATATAATTATTCTCTTTTTTATTTAAAATATCCTTTTTCAAAATATACTAGGATATTCTTTAAGGTTGGATATACATAAATACTTTGATTACATACTCATATTTGTCTATGGATATATTACACATAAGATTATATTGTATGAAAAAATTAAAAGTTATTTTATTTTATTATCTATCGAATATTGTTTTAATTTATTAAAAAATTTACATGTTAACCCAAAATTACAATTTATCCATCAACGGTGGAGAGTAAGAATTGAACAGAAATTTAAAATTCGATTGTAATTACAATGTAATTATATTATAAAAGAAAATAATAAATATAATGAGATAAAAATCATCGCAATAAAATTGCTTATAGTGAAAAAACTGTACTATTATAAGCGTGACACTGACACGGTGGCAGAATCGTTATTTAAAATTGTGCGACGCTGGTTAACATGGTAGGATAGTGTGACAAAGCTAAATGGCAATGGCAGCCACAGTCTAAAGGCAGTGTGGTCCTGATATAGCCCTGCAATTGCTTCTCCTGCATACCTTAGTATGCCATTAGTGGTTTGACAGTGCGCTATTGGCGCTATCTGTTTGGTGTTAAGGTGGGAAGGGCCAGATAGTGGCCAACCTCATAATTAAAGCTCTCTAAATTCATTCTCTGAACACCATAACTTAGTGCAATTTTTTATTATTAATTAGTATGTTTGTTTTATCCAATTACAAGACATTCATAATTAATATCCCTACTCCATATAGTTTTTGAAACTCTCTGTTGAAGTTGATTTACAGAATAAAAAATAGTTAAGAAATAATCTATAAATATAGTAAAATTAATAATACATAACGAAAGTAGTCTATCAAACACACTCTAACGATTAAATCAATGTATAAACAAAAATGTAATGAAAATAATCTAAAAAAGAAATACTTGTTAATATATATAAATATCAAGCATGACAATTATCATACTCTGGGACAAATGATATGCGAGGACGTGTCTTTAACATTTTAATAGTAGTATCAGTGAGATTCCCGTTAGACGGTTGCTATAGTCATATTATTTATGTATGCTTAAGTCACAACTTTTATCATGTGTCGGTTATCCTGATAGGTCTTTTATTTAGTCAACTTCTATACTTAAGTCGATGGACCAAACGTTATGAGTCGATTGGCTTCAGGTTTGACCCTGTTCTTGTTGTATTTATTTCTTCAACCGCTCTTGGTTGATCTGAATCGATCGTCTTACATCTAGTGATTACTTTGGTTATGTCAATTTCTTCAATTTTCTTGACTACTGATGTGCTTCCCATTGCCTGCTTCTTGGTTAAATAGCCTGGATTGTGATTCTTGATGCTTCCTCCATGTTGGACTCAAATTCGAATCAGGTAAAATATGAATTTTATAGGTTATATAACAATGTCTTTGCACAATGTGACTTCTGTAATAATTTGTAGACACCACATTTTTTTTTTTTTATTGTATGAAGGTAGTGTGAGAAATATAAGTATGCATCAAGTTTTTTTCTGATAAAATAAAAAAAGTTGAGTTTGTTACTGTGAATTTTCATTTTGTGCAAACTGATAGTAATTTTTTGTAACGCAGAGATAGTGAAGGTTTTTAAGTAAGTCCTTGAGATCTACAGAAGCTGTGCCGCTGCAGGCTCTCGAACCTACTATGTCTTGGCATTTCTGGCAACAGGATATATAGATCTGTGATACAGTAAAATTCAGAGTTTAACTTGATAAAGTCCACAAGACAGTTCATATCATATTAAGTCTCTATAAATAATCATATTATTATATTATTGTACATCTTTAATCATACTATACTTCTATCAGTCAGTATATTGGATATCATATCTATATATAATTGCTAGGTTTTGCATATTTTATAAGGCTCTCAACTCATTTGAAGTCTTTCAGTCAAAGTTTGATTGATTTAATTTATTTCAACTTATTTAAGCTCAAATAACTTTAATAACTAGGTTTGGTCAAGGAAGATGATATATTTTTAAGAAATTTAAAAATAGAACGAATTGTTCTATTCTAAAATTAAAATATATCACTAATCTCTTGAAAATTTATAATAATATTTAAAAATCAATTAATTATTGGTATTTTTAATAGTAAAATTTAAATCTAAAATATAAATGATGGAAAAAAATCGAACTTTATGATCTGACCTTATGCAAAACGATTGGGTAACTATTTATAAGATAAACGGAGAGAGGCATACATAGTCTAAATTTGTAGTGTAGATATAATATTGTTGGAGTTTAGGGGTACGTGAATTATTGAGAGTCTAAATTTGAGATGGGATTTGACAATGCATGTGTTTTTACCTTTTATATGTGAACAGATTGATGGATGGTGTTGCAGAATATTACAAGTTATATAAAAGAAAGTAGTAATTAGGTTAATATAACTTTGCTTTACAATAGAGAGAGGAATGAAAGGGACTCAACTGGAGAAAGGGCAACCAAAGTTCCAAAAGGTCCCACTAACTAATGCTGTTGTTGTCATTATTATATGATAATAAATTTAATGTTTTGACGTTATAATCATATTAAAATTAACGAGTAGTTGCCTTAATTTGTCGAATTATAGAAAGCTGTGTCATACATGCCATAGTCAAGGACCCAATACAAGAGAGCCACACTATCTGAGGATCCAATGAAATTGACAAATAATGGATGACGGATGACTTGCGCCCTGTTTGGGAAATTATTTTTTTATTTTTAAAAATAATTTTTTTATTTTCTTGTTCTGCAAAAATAAAAAAATTTATTTAACAATCTATTTTCAAAAACTATTTTTTAAAAATTATTTTCTAAAAGTGTAACTAGAAACAGTTTTCAAGAAACAGAAAAATAGTGTTTTCACTTGTTTTTGTATATAACTGTTTTCAAATTTTTTTCAAAAATATGAAGAATAACTATTTTCATTAATGACAAAGTTGTAAATAATATTAAATATTTTTTTTATCTTTAAAAATAAAGAAAATACCTGTTTTCAAAATTTACATCCAAACAAGTTTTTTGTTTTTTAGTTCTAGAAAAATAATTTTTAGAAACTGTTTTTAAAAAATTATTTTCAAAAATAATAAAATAAAAACACCTGAAAACACTTCCAAACAAGCCCTTGGTCACTCAATGTTTTATTTCAGTTCTGTCACTATAAAAAAAATGTATTTTTTTATAAAAAAATTCATCGAAGATCTGTGTTTTTCAAAAAAAAAAAAATGACCCTAGGTACAACTATGATAAAAAAAAAATTTCCATCAAAAATTTACTTCAATGGATTTTGAAGGAATGATTTTTTTCATATAATTTTTTTTCTATTTTATTCTTCAAAAATTCTGTCCAAAAAAGTGTTAAAATTCTATAAAAAATTTATTGGAAACACTGTCTATAAAGCGTGGGAAATTTGTCAAAAATATTATAATTTTATAAACTTTTATTTAATATAATTTTCTAAATTTTTTTTATCATTTTATTAAAAAATTAATTTTAATACTTTTTAATTCTAATTTTTAAAAATTATATTTATTTTATAATAGAAAATTAAAATATGATGCACAAGACTAAATATGAATATATAAAATTAATAAAATAATTCATAAATTATATTATTTAAATTAATAATGTATGAAGCATATTATTCAAATAGAAATATAAAAATATAACTATAATTCAAGATCAGAGAAGAATTAACCATTGGCCTCTTAATCCAAGTAGAATCTTGTTGCTATGGTTGTCTAATACCTTGATTAGTAGTGTTTGAATCAACAGCTATAGGGGTGGTTGCAATGATGGCTAATGCATGTTGGCGGAAAGCGGTTAATAATAGGTAAGGGACCAATGATAATATGAATAAGTATGAGGTGAAGGAGGAGACGTCGAATGCTAAATCTGATGCTACTGTTGAGTTTGTATAAGATGTGCCGTCTGAGTGAAAATTATCAATATTTGTTGTTATATCTTAATTATAGTGCATAAATCTACTAGAAATAATGAGTAAATTTTTTAAAATTTATACCCATTTTTTGATGGACTATAGTGTACAACAAATTTTATAAATATTTCTAACAGATTATTGCAGTTGATAACCACCAGCCTTCTCATTATGAATTAATTTTTCAAGAGATTTTTGATAGAAAAATCAATCAGGAAATTCAACCAAAAATCATATAATTTTTTATCTTGTATAACTCAATTTTTGGAATCTTTAAGTATTTTCTAAATACAAAATGCAGTATTGAAATTCTCAAATTTAGATAATGCTGGAAATATTTTTGTATTTTACATAGTTTTATACAGTAATATGTATTATGCATAGATATTTTTGTTAAATCAACTCATCATGATTATCCAACTATCTTTTAAAACTTAGAGTTATAAATCTTATAGTTGATTCTTACTAGGATTTATTAAATAATTTTTTCTTTTTAGATGTGTGGAGACTTTCTCTCCAAAAGCTAATTACCTTTTATGTAATAAATAAAAATTGATTCTCCTTTATTGTTCTTGATTGATTAATTGGTTAAAAAAAATTGAGAATCACCATATTATGTGTATTTAAACTTGAATGATATGTACAGTAATCACTGAAAAATTATATGTTGAGATACTTTAATGTTGGTTAGAAGATGAGACAACTAAAATACAATATTAAAAAATAAAATTTTAGGAAAATTGATCGTTAATTTTTTTCCGACAAAATCAATCATTTATTTTTTGGGTAACGATAAATCAATCATTAGATAAGCTGTGGTATAAACTATGTGTGGGTCTTGGTGACTTGGACCACTAAATTGGGCTTATAACCCATAATTTGTGATTCATGAAGCAACTAAAACAAAACTTTAATTGGGCTTAACATTGAGTCCGAATAATGTTGGGCCTAATTATTACTAAGGGATGACACACTTGCTCTGTTAAGGCCCAACATATGTCCCGAGCTCAAGTGCTGCGTGGTAAAATGACTGAAAAATGAAAATTTATGATTGAAAGGGGTAGATCAAATAAAAAAATTGAATTGATTTATTGAATACTAATCAAATTTGAAGAACTTTATTATATGAAGCATTTTTTGTTATAGTGTTAATATATATTGATCTAATTTGATAACAATAAATAAACTCCAAGCGAAAGTATAATTTGAATTAAACTTATTTCATTTGTAGATATTGGGAGAGATGCAATTTGGATGAGTAAATTTTGAAATTTAAAGTGCAATTAGGATTTGTTTTGCAATTCAAATTGTGACAATGATAGTAATGTGATGCCATGAATTGAATATATGGTGGCAACAATATTAGGTGATCACAAATTAATGTTAGTAAAATAAGATAGAAAAAAATTTAATATTATTTCTTATTGTATTTTGTGACGATAGAAAATTATTTCTTTAATTTTAATATTCACTTGTAATATTGTGATTTGTTAAATTTTTTCCATATGGTTATATGCTAAATAATTATTGGAAAAATTAAATCATCCAATACTTTTAATGATATATTCCTTTGTATCTTGGTATTTTCTTTTAACTATACGCTTGCAATGGTCCTTTTTGCCATTGACATTGAATTCTCATCCATTCTCAAGCATGCCACCGTAAAAATAACATCATTTATTTGTGTTTTATAATTATAAAATATTAAAATAATAAAAAATATTTTATTTACTCAATATTAAATATAAATATTAAACATAAAGAGTATGGTAAAAAATAATATCCTCTATTTTAAAGAAAAAATTATTTAAAAAAAAACATGATATCATATATTATTTTTTTAATCACAAAATATACATAAGTGATATGAAATTTCTTTATTTAATACAAAGAAATAAAAAAATTTTATAAAAAATATATCTTTTAATAAAAACAAATAAAACCTTAATTAAATTAGAAACGAAATAATATCATTTACTATTAACTATAATTGTGTTTCAAAGAGAAAGTGAATTGTGTAAAATTGTTTAATTTAGAAGGTAGACATTATATCAATTTTGAATGTTAAAGGATAAAATTGGTTAAAATAAAAGTTAGAAAGTAAAATTGAAAATTGAAAAAGATTGGAGGATAAAAAATATATTTTTATTATAAAATTTTTAGATTTAGTTATAATTTTGGTCTGTTAATATATAAATTGATCATATTTATCATTTTTTAAATATAATATTATGTTTTGATCTATTTAATATATAAATTAAAATAAATTAAATCTAAATTAATAATTTTGGTTAAATTGATGATAAAAAATCTTAATTAATATACAAAGTTATGATGAGATTATAAGTTGACAATTATTAAAAAGAGAAAATTAGAAAAATTTATCTTGTCACATTAGAATACTTTAAATTAAGTGACCCACACGCGAAAACAATATAATTTAACTATTAACATTGTATGATCCACTGATTTTCCTTATAGTTATTGTTAATGTGGAGTTTTGTAAGAATTTTATGTATCAATTATAATTTTTAACATTTAATTTGGTAGAAATTATTAATGTTAACTAAATTTAATGAGTTGCATATCAGAGAGGTTAAAACAGGATATTATATTTAAGAGGATTAAGGACAAAAATTATAATTAAACCAAAACTTTTATTATTTTAGTTTTCAATTTTTCAAAAAATCAGTAAGCAAATCGCCATATTTTATAATACTGTTCGGAATTTTAAGGTAAAATAGGAATGGAACTATCATCATACTTTCTTCCACCACTAAAATACCAATTTAATTTTTTACCAATGCAAAATTTTTAATTTAATCTTTATTTAATTTTTATTTTATCATTAATAGATTCAAGTTCCTTCAATCATATTTTTCCATTTATATACCTGATATTATGTTAACTAAAATGATAATTTAAAAATATAAAATTTTTTATGATACCATTTAATATTTATGTAGATACTCGATATATGGCTCCATAAAAAAAAATTAAGTATCTATATAAATTAATAAATATTAAAAAAAGAAGAAATTAAGTGATTATCCTTATTTATAGTTTTAAATTAAAGGTATTAGAGAGCATCATATCAAATTTTAAACTTTTATAACATTAATTTTATTAATAAGATTAAAAATAAATAATTTTTTTTTAATTAAATCCAATTAAATCTTTTAAGGATCAAATTGAAAATAAACATCAAATAAGGATCAAATTAAAAAAATTGTATCTATAAAAGAATAAAATAGAATTTTCATCTTTCTTCCACTGCAGTTAAATATTCAAATAAAAGGTCGAAGGAAAAAAAAAGGTAAAGAGACCAAAATTAAAAAACCATATAAATTTAGAATTTTAAAATAGTTAATTTTCTCCAAATAAAAAATCAGAGATAAAAAGTTTGTTTAACAAGGGAAATATTACTATAAATAAAGCTATTCAAGATCTTTTAACTCCCGTCTGATTTAATTAATCTATACACAAAATACTAAAATAGTTAATTTACTCCAAATAAAAAAGATGCAAATATAGCAATTTACTTAACAAGGAAAAATATTAATATAGGTATGCTGTTTAAAATCTTTTAAACTTCATCCAATTCAATTGATTTCTGGGGAGACTCTTCTTACTATTCTCTCCCTCTCATTTCATTTGAAGATTCAAACGGGTTTCTTTGTTACTGTACTCTCTTCTTCTTGATATTTTGAGGTAATTTTTTCATTTCATCTTCAACATATTTATAAGACTTTCCCAAGTATCTCATTCCTGGGAATAAAACATTCCATGAACCAAACATACCCTTAAGGTGTTAACAAAAATTTTAGCAAAAATAACCCATAAAAAAAAGTATTAGTGTAACATAATTTCTTAAAATTCTAAATTTTATAAATATGAAGTTTTTAAAAATTTAAAAATATTAAAATTTAAATTAAAAAATAGAAAAAAGATATGTGAATCACTATGATTCTGTCTAATTGTTTTTCATATGAATTTTAATTATTTTGTAAATGAGTTTTTTTGTAAACTAAATAATATGTTTAGGGTATAATTGGAGGCGCTCATTTTGAGTAAATAATTGCTTAAATTTGACAAAATGCATTTAGGGAGGTAAAGTATATGTTTCTTTTATTTCTTACATTACTTCCATTAGTTAACTTAATTACAATCAGAAATAACTATAATTGGCTCATTTATTTTTTTTTCTTTTTTAGTGGAATTTTCAACATTTTTTATTTTTTAAAAATTTCAGAGAAATTATTTATAAGATTTTAAATTTTGAGAATTAAAAAAATTTTAATTCAATTTGGGGTTAATTTTAGCATCAATCCGCATGGGACATCCATAGGTGGAAGTTTGCTATCGTGGGTTCATGTTGAGACAATGCCAGGAATTCCGGGGCTCCACTGTGGCCAAGCAGCTACATACAAGCAGCATTTCCTCTTCACAATGTTTATGACGAATTGACGCAGAAATTCTAGTAAAAATTGAAATTTAGTACTAGAAACTATGGCTACATTCCTCAATTTCAACGACATTTCATTCTTCTACTTCCTCTCCATTATTTTTTCCTAAATCGACTTCATCTCTTCCGGACTTTCTTCGGATCACACGTGACGCTCACGCGCCCACAGTTTTCGAGCTTTGATCTTCTGCTCCATGGAAAATCCATAAGGTTTGGCAACAATCCGGTGGCCTCTTTTTCCACAGAATTTTCTTTCTCGATTTCCCCTCGTGGCGGAGATGGCATTGTTCTTGTTTTGGTTCCCGGTAATTTTTCACACAAATTCACCGGAAAAGGTGCACTTGGGTTTACTCTAGAGAATAATTTTCTGAGTATTGAATATGCGAACAATGTAGGGATAGGTGTGGGTAGTGTGGTGCCAGTTGCTGTTGGTAATGTTTCAGAATTGCATTTGGTGCTTGATTTTGGTGAAAAGTTGAAAACTTGGGTAGATTTTGATGCAAGTTCAAAGAGATTAGAGGTTAGGTTGAGTAGATTTAATGAACCAAGATCATTTAATCCAATTGTAGCTTATGGAATCGATTTGTTGAAAATATGGGGAGGTCAAGATTTGTTTGTGGGTATAAGCATCTCGAATGGCTATTCAAAGCAGAATATTAATGTTTACTCTTGGAATCTTAGATTGAGTAAAGTTCCAAAATGTATGCATTCTCTACCTGTGGATCGTCAGTTTTTCTGATCAACATGTGAAGAGTACTGAGAATTTGAGATTGCAGGGGGAGGAATTATTGCCCATTGACATTTCTTGCTGGTTTGATTTTCCTGACTGTTTGTATTGCATTGATAGCATTTGTTTTGCCGTTTATGTGAGCCATATTTGTTAATGGACATGCAGTGACCTGTTAAGGTTGCTGTACGCAGCAGATTTTAGGTATGAAAGGATAGATGTGGCTATTGAGAAAATTAGTGATGGTGATAAGAATTAGCATGTAAATGATGTGGATTTCTTGCTTAGGTGTTGTTGTATGATCACTGATGATGAACTACTAGTTGATTCTGACAATTTAGCTTTGTTGCAATGTGATAAGATACTTGTCCACCCAGAAGGGGAAACCACTTTTCTGTAAATATTGGTTATCAGTGTTAGCATTTCCAAAATTTGCAATTTTTTATGCATATATTAGCCAGTGAGAGAATATAAACCAATCTAGCTTACTGGTAAGCTGTTAAATACTGTTTTTTTTTTTCTCTTCTATTCCATGGATTTGGGTTGCACAGTAGGAAATTATTACACTTTTTTTTCTATTTCCCTCTGTTCTTCCCTATTGGGTTGCACAATAGGAAATTATTACACTCTTTTTTTTCTATTTTCCTCTGTTCTTCCCCATTTCTTGGAACCATGCCAAGAGAATTAGTTGGTTGAACCAATTCATGTCTCCAGATTTCCATTTAAATAGATGTGAAGACATCATCCGTTTTTATATATAACTAAATCCCATACATGGAGTCTCACACAGAGTTACCAATATGGAAAAACCTTGTTTCTTCCCTGTTTCATTTGGAGAAAATGAACTCATATGTTGTTTCACGTATCTAATTGGTATTCCTTGATTGCTTCTTCAAGGTAGAGATGTACTAGATAACCTCAAACTTAAAATGGCCATTTCTTATAGGAAAAACTACTGAAGCAGTGATCAAGCTGTGCTAGAGTTTGAGGGAGTCATCTAATCATCTATGCTCTCTGTGGCAGGAAACACCTGTATACAGTATACCGGCCACTGAACTTGGTGAGAATTTGTTGGTCTTCGTGAGTGATGAGTTATTTGCATTATCTGCATTCCATGCTATTACCGTGAAGTGATTAGCCTATCATATTCTTATCGGGTCCACCAAACAGAGCCTTTAGGTTTAGTGGAAGAGCTGCTCAGATGCAATTTAGGGCAACCTTGTCGTTTCCAACTATTGTTGATGGAGACTTAAAGCAAGAACATTACAGCACTGAGGTTCTCTAATGTCACATTGTCGCCACGATATAGTGAAACTATGAAATACGTAAATGTTTGGAGAGGTTGGCGAGATGAATGAGAGGTGATAGTCCTAAAACCGCAGGCAACTAGTTGCCCGTAAGGTCATCAACTTTCATCATAAGGTAAGCATAATGAAAGATGAGTTTGGAAAAAAAAAAAAAAAAGGTAGAATTTTGGGAGAATTAGCCATTTCCAAGAAAGAATTAAGGGATATTTTTCCGAATATCTTTGAAAAAAAAAACTGCATTTATACATGCTCTTGCAAAAAGGTTGTAACTTTTTATATAAAATTTTATAATTTTTTTATTAAAAGTTGTAACTTTTTTATAGAAACATAAAAATTATCAACAGTTTTTTCGTTGTAACATTTTATGTACTTATTATATGTAAAATCTATGCATATTTTCATTATTTATGAAAAAAATTGCAAGTTTTATAATTGTTATATTAAATTTTTATGAAAATTTACAAAATTTCTTGAAGGTGTATCATAACAAAACCTAAGAATAATTCAAATTCAGGACAGTATGAAGGAAAAAAAATTTCAAAATAATATTAGATGTTATTGTACGATTAATATTACCAATGATGAAATTACCATTTTGGTTACGAAATTATTGACACAGGATGCTACCTTCCTCAACTAATTATTGGGTTTCAAGGGGCAAGTATATATCGAGGCCGAAAAAAGAGGCAAATATATGAGCTCAATTGAGAAGTATTTGATTGGCCACTAGCTGCCTTCGATTCTTATAAATACATTAAGGTATTAAGGTATGCTTATTTTATTTTTAATTGATTATACACATTTTTTTTTATTTTCTTTGTCATAAAAGCTAACTTGAGTATTGGAGGAATGTTGGTGTTATCTATCTCCTAAGCCTTCATTACAAATAGTGGTGAAGCGAGGACCTAAAGGTTGGTGGAGCATTAAAGTAAGAAAAAAAATTAAAAATTAAATTATATTTCATAATTAATGTATAATTTTAAATTATAATATATATCAAACTGTAAATATTATAATTTAAAATTTGTGAAATCTGGCAATTAGTTTTGGGTTTTAATATAATAGGTGAATAGTTAAAAAAATAAATTAATGTATTTTAACATTTTAGTGAAGGCAAAATTTGAAAATTAATGAAGTATTTAAAATAACATATATAATGTTATGTTGGATGTTCAGAAAGTTAGTGGAGGAACACATTCATACCAATACATATAACTCTACCGCTGGTTGTAGCATTTCCGACTGTTATACACTGCTATTTGAATTTAAGTGTTCTTCATTTACCTCTTTTATTTCTTTAAAAAAAAAATAAATGTAAATTTAAAATATCAAAATTAAAAGATGTATGTATAATTTTTTAAATTAAAAGGTCAAAAATATAAATATAATTAGATTATATTTTTGGGAGAAAGATAAATATAATTTATCATTCATCCGACAAGGGAGTTTGACTGGTAGGATCATCAATCCAATTCTTTGACATAATTAGGGGATTTTAATTTTGAACACGGCAGGTAGGTTTTAGCCTACAATTCTATGATGTCAAATTTCGTAGCTAACTTAAATTTGTCCATCGAATTCATATTTCAGTAAGCTTAAACAGAGTCATACATTCATTCAACAAAGGTAAATATAAAATTTTTATGTATCTATCCATCATTATATAAATATTAAAGATTTGCAAGATTTTATGAAATTTAATATAAAATTTTATGAATTTTATATATAATAAATATATAAAATAAACAAATCATGTTTATAAGCATTTTTTTCATTGTTTTTGTAATCAATTAATTAATATTTCTAATAAAAGGTGCATTTTTTACCTATGAAGAAACATTTATACATAGATTTTGATTTTTCAAATTTTTTTTGTTATTTTCCTATTGCGTTATAAAAAAGATGTACATAAAATATTGATTGTATAAAAAAATTTCATATTCATTTTGCTTTAATATAACAGAAACAGGATAGAAAAAAATTAAAAAAATTATAATTCTTTATATAATATATACTTTTTTTATAAGTTTAAACCGAACCATAATAATTGTTTTTTGGTACATACAATAATCTGTATTATTAATAGTAAATATTTTGATTTTCTAACTTTAATCTTAATCAAGAAAAGATAAAAAGAAGCCATGAGGCTAAAAGCTAAAGCAATTTGACCACTTTTAAATTCAAAAGAAATGAAAGCCACTTGGTCCTTGAAAATCAAGTTGGATTCTTTAGAGCATTGTTCTTTGTTGTTTAGTGAAAAATCTTTCAATTTCATGTCCATATTATTGAGAGGAAAAAACAGAAAAAATGGAAAACGTCAAGAACATTGTGGCTTTGAAATGATCCTCTCCCAATAAGGACCCTTTAAAATCTTTCCTTTTTTTTTTTCTTGGCATTCTCAATGATATCTAAGAAACAATGGTGGAATCACTTTTTTTTTAGGACCAACCACCACCATTAAATTTATACCAAAGATGAATGCAACAATCTTTAATAATTTGTTATTATAATGGAGCTCAATCATGTCTTGCTGACTCATCTTTTTTGTTTGTTGGCATTTTAAAATTTTCATAATATAAATAATTGATGAATTCTTTCTATAATAAAAATTAGAAATATTTAATAGCATATAAGTTGCCAATCATTTAATATTGCGTATATAAAAAAAATCTTAATTCACTCTCAATACACAATCGCATAAGACAAATCTCGTCTATTTTATGAATGATTATAAATAAAGAATGGATATAAATTAAACAAATTAAGTAATTATATATATTAATAAGATATTAATAAATTGTTCGTCTAATTAAATAATTTTACATTTATTTGTGTCTATCATTTCAATTTTTGAAAAGGAAGTTAATAAAGAATGGTAAAAAAAAGATGATTCATATTACTTAGTACCCCACTTATTATTTTAATGGCAAATCGTTTTCCACCGTCCACGTATTTTATGTTCCTCACGTTTCTTTTTGGTTTCTTAATCAAAGACGCATAATACTTTAATACTAAAAGTGATTCTTTATTCGAATTTATCTGTAGCTTGGTTGACTGATCCATTACGGTCGCATCGTTAATATCCAATAAAGCAAATCATATGAGCGCCATAAGAAATCTGAACACACATTGTTGACTTCATTTTCAATAATTTATTTATTTTTTTATAAAAAAGTGATCTTAATTTATTTTCTAATTTTTCAGGGAGATATTATTTTGTAACAAAATTATTAAGTATTTGAAATTCATTCTTAACCTAGGATCAATGCATTTTATAGTCAACACATAGGATATATGTAATAAATAAGTTGAAAATTATTGAAATGTAATAAGCTAATGATAGCGATGTAGAATCTCATAATTTAAAGTTTCAACGGGTTTAAAAATTTTAAATTGGAATTAGATTTTCTTTTTTTTTAAATTTTTTTTTCTAAGTTGAAGAAAGACAAAAAAAATATTCTATAGATTTCATTATACATAAAATGAGGATCTTGAATCCAGCTGCATATAAAAATTTTATATTTATCTCTAATTAAGGTGATAGAAATGTGATAAAAGAGAAAAGAAAATAATTCAATGAAAGCCATATGAATAATATTTTCAAGACTTATACTCCTATGCATTTTTATAAAAAAAAATTATAATTTTCTTTTGTAAAAATTATGTAGACTTTTATAATTTTTTTAATTAGATATCTTTTGTTCACGAAACTACAACGTTTTGCTGATTTTATTTGTTGGTAGCTAAGAAGTTTGCTAGTTTCTTAATCATTCTCTAATAGGCAAGAAAATCATTTTGATTAACATGAATTAATTTTAAATTCTTAAAAAATTATTTTTATTTTAAATGTTTTTTTTTTTTGGAAAACCCTATTTATATATAGTAAAATTCATAAATATTAAACAAAATTTATAAAATAAAAATTAATTATATACTTTTTTTGTCATCACTAATTATTTAGAAAATCTACCCTTTTCTTTTTGGGCTAAGACTCAGAATTTTCCGTTACTTCGTACAAAAGCAAAACCCAAAATTTCAATTGGAAGGTCCAACAAGAAACCCCACGGGGAAACATTCAATGACGCACATGAAGGATATTTTTGTGCCTTAATAAACGAAATATGCACATGGTAAATCGTTCTAGCATGATCTAGTACATCGCATCTCCAGCAAAATCCTCATCTCTTCCGTTGGATCGTCTCACACGTCATCATCTTCCAAACCACACAGCCAAAGAGGTGGGTCCCAATAAGATTTCGTTGAACCGACCGTAGACAATCACTTCGATTCTCGGTGGCACACCGTACAAAATGAAAAGATCTGAAATAATTACAGTGAGTGCATAACGAACCAATCCCAGAAAGAAATCGGAGGCAAATTGTTGTCTCTGAGAAACAACACCAGAATCTCTGTGATTAACGGTTAAAACACGCGCCAACCGTAACACCTTGTGGACGGCAAAGAAAACCGAACAGATACCTAAGAAAAGCAGATCCTACCATATAAATAATAAAGCAAGAACCTTTTTTTTTTTTTTTTTTTCTGCCAACTTTTAGAACAGGGGCTAGAGGAGTCAAGTGGGAATTTGAGGAATTTGCTAAGAAAAGGGACCGAGATTCCCTGTCCATTATCGTTTTGAATGTGAGTTGCCCCTTCGAGTCCGGGGATATATATAAAGGGATTGCCACACAGCTCCGAGAGTCACGCTGGCTGCTGGGTGGATTTCAGAGGAGGCAGAGGAGGAGGAACAGCAGTTGAGCGTGACCCTGCTGTGGGAGGAAGACAACGCAAGACAAGCAGCGATGGGAATGGCCGAAGGCGATGTTGAGTCACCCAACAAGGGGTCCGATAAGGAAGCCGTTATCGATGTTGAGGTCCCTGAAACAGCACATCAGATTAGCAGTGGTTTGTTGTTTAATCCATGATTTTGCCACTGATACGGGATTCTTTTCTGGGTTATTTTGCTTGAAATGATTTCTGACTTGTGTTCTTTTTTTGCCCTCTTCTGTGGTCCCTGTGAAAAATGAATTTATTGGGGTGAAAATGAATGTCTTCCTTTTGTCTTATATGCTCAATTAGTAGTTATTCACTAGCTATTGCTTCATGCCTTTTTGCTGCATTTAAATTTGCTTTCTTGGTGGGTAAAAGAATTGCTGGGATTGGGTATTTCATCTTCTTGGATTTGAATTTTCATGCAAAAGATTGAGAAATTTCTACAAGTGTCTTTGTTTAAGTTGATTGATTTTACTGCTGTGGAATGTTAGAGCAATTGTTCTTGAAGGACTTGTTGAATTGAGAAAGAAATTATTTTCATTGTTCATTAATGAATTAGTTGTCATTTAGCAATTTCGTACAACTTTATTGTGTTTGACAAGAGGTCTCTCTCCAGGCTATTGAATAGAAAAAGGGTGGGTCAAATTGTATTCAATGCCTTCATCAACCATATTCTTACTGTTTGTTTTTTCTTGGTTCTCGTTGAATTTCTTGCAGATTCATGGTTTCAAGTGGGTTTTGTCCTCACCACTGGAATCAACAGCGCTTATGTACTCGGGTACTCTGGGACCATCATGGTTCCCCTCGGTTGGATATATGGCGTAATTGGTTTAATTGCTGCTACTGCAATTTCTCTGTATGCAAATGCACTTATTGCTAAGCTTCATGAATTTGGAGGCAGAAGGCATATCAGATACCGAGATCTTGCTGGATATATATATGGTGAGGCCAAGAGATAAAATAGCTGAGTGGATTGAAAAAAAAATAATAATAGCCTCATCTAATATTAATTCCTGTTGCTCATCCTCGTTGCAGGGAGAAAGGCATATTCTCTGACATGGGCCTTGCAGTATATCAACCTTTTTATGATAAATACTGGCTATATTATTTTGGCTGGTTCGGCCTTGAAGGTAAGAGACATTTGGGAAGCAAGTCCGTCCTTTCTAATCATTTACATGTCCATGCAATTCAATCAAATACTTCTCTTTAGTGACTTATTTGAAGAGATACATCAATCCTCTTTCTTTGCATGATTTTTCTGAAATCGTACACAAGTTATTGGATAGGAATGCTATTGTCTGTTTCTGATTTAGCTAAAAGTCACGAGTCTTTCCTTTCTTCTCATTCAGATTGCCAAGCAAATCAGTATCCACACCTCTTTCTGTGACTTCTTTTGAGGATACTGTATATTCTTCAGTCCGTGTTAAAATATCTTCTTCAAATAATCTAATAATTATTGCAGTATTCTGTGCAGCTAACAATTATGGTACTCGTGCTTATGACATGTCAATTATTTATTTTTTTCTTTTTTACAGTAATGATAGCTGAATTGCTTGATTTCTTCTGTGCTAAGTATTTTTCCCGTTCATTGTGGTGCAGGCTTGCTATGTACTCTTTCGAGATGATGGTCAGTTGAAGCTTCCATTCTGTATTACTATGGCGGGGCTTGTGTGTATTGCATTTGCTGTATGCATTCCCCATCTGTCAGCTCTCCGAATCTGGCTGGGGGTTTCAACTGTTCTCAGCCTGCTATACATTGTAATAGCATTTTTGTTGTCGCTGAAAGATGGTAAGTTCTCATGCCTCTTGTATCTGTTCCAGAATACGTTTACAGAATTCTTTGTTGTGGTTAAGTCTGATTCTATTCAATTTTTTGGCATACATTTGTAGATAATAATGTGGAATTCTTGGGATGCTTAGTTTTCTATCATCCAACCCTTCTTTCTGTAATATGCATTTATGCAAATCATTTTCATCTAGGGGAAATCAGTATGGAACTTCTTTACGGTATCAGAAACAAGGAAAAGAATATCAAATTCTCCTCTGCGCTTTATCAATGATATTTTACATATAGTAAAGCTTTTGGAATATAATTCATGTTTAGTTCTGTTCCACTTGTTGCAAATCCATTTCCTTCTATCTGGCTTTGAAGGCTCTGGTAGAGCTACAAGCATTCCCCTATTTGTCTTAAATGGTGGAAAACATGATTTGAGGATCAGAGTTTGCCTGAGATCTGTTTTTGTTTTTCCCTTCTTACTAATTAGCCTAGATGAAGTTAAGTTATTTGATTTGAGTTCGTCAAGCTACTTTGTTAATGTACACAAATTACTGTTACATCATCAGGGATGAAATCTCCGGCTCGAGATTACAGTATTCCTGGATCAACAACGAGTAAAATATTTACAACGATCGGGGCTTCTGCAAATCTGGTGTTTGCATACAACACAGGAATGCTTCCTGAGATACAGGTAATATAGGAACTTTTAGTTCATTTCTTGAGCTCTTTTGTTGATAGACAAGTCTCTTTCACATTTATATATGTTCTGAAATTGACACTTATTTGGTTGTACCGCTTACAGGCAACGATCAGGCAGCCAGTTGTCAAGAACATGATGAAAGCCTTGTACTTTCAGTTTAGTGTTGGAGTTTTACCACTGTATTTGGTCACTTTTACAGGATACTGGGCATATGGAAATGAGACATCAGCTTATTTGTTGAACAATGTCAATGGACCCCTCTGGGTTAAGTGTGTGGCCAATATTTCAGCCTTTTTCCAGTCTGTCATCGCGTTGCATGTACTTATCTCTATCCTAGAATTCTTCTGCTCTAAATTTGGTTAAAAGTTCTTGAGAAAAGCTAACTTTACACAATGAGACGAAACATACTAGTCCCACATGTTATACTCTCACACTATTCTTTTCATAAGATAAATACATACCACTGTTTTTGTTAAACTGGTCCACCTATGATAATAGGCGGGATTGATTTGATTCATATTGCATGTGCACAAATAAGGGATAGTGTGAAGAATGATAAGTGCCCGTAGTCCTACTATAACAAAATTGACTCACACGGGGTGAATCTCCACTCTTCTCTCACAAAGTGAGGCTCTTGTAAGCCAATAGATTCCATTCCCAGTTCACAAAATGAGACTCTTTAATTAAAGAGTCTCATTTTGTGAATAGAACCACTTAATATTCTTATTGATATATTGACATCACTTGTATTTTTTTCTTGCAGATATTTGCAAGTCCAATGTATGAGTATTTGGATACCAAGTTTGGGATAGTAGGAAGTGCATTGGCTTGCAGGAACTTGTCATTCAGAATCATGGTCAGAGGTGGATACTTGGCCTTCAACACATTTGTTTCAGCTCTGCTGCCATTCCTTGGAGATTTCATGAGCCTCACAGGAGCAATCAGCACATTCCCACTCACATTTATCCTTGCAAACCATATGTACTTAGTGGCAAAGAGGAACAAATTAACCTCCTTTCAAAAGCTCTGGCATTGGCTCAATGTTTGTTTCTTTGGCATCATGTCAGTTGCGGCTGCAATCGCAGCCTTAAGGCTTATTGCAGTCGATTCCAAAACGTACAATCTTTTTGCTGATTTATGAGTAGAATAATTTCTATTCCTTCAGCCAATGAATGCAGTGTTTTTACTTTCAAATAGGCTCAAATAAGAAATAGAATAGGAGTTCCTCCTAGGAGAATGTGTAATCTTTATGTTTCTAGAATTAAATTGCAGTTCACCCAAAGTTTGTGAGTCACACAAATACTTAGGTTTTTGCTTTTAATTTCAACATCTAACATGATAAGTAAATATTTATTAAAAAAAAAGGAATTAAAGATAATACCAATCAAAGTATTTTGCTGATTATGGAATTATAATCTGATATGCCATCTAAGTTATCATCCATATAGCCCAGGAGCGTAATTCTAGTGGCATTAGTTTCAGATGTGCAAAGCTTGTATAAAATATCAATGAAGCAGCAATTGGAAAAGAAAATGAAAAAACTGAGAACTGATCATAGGTAGTACAAAATTGAATGTAACACCGATATAAAGTCAAAACGTCCTCACTGTAGTAATCAACATGATTTTGCGATCATTAATAACATCAAAGGATAAATAGCCCTCAAGAGGAGAAACACATAAATAAATATTTGTACAAATAAAATTTGTCAAACTTCCCAACCTAAAGAAACTTTCCGAAATTGCTTTGATGAAAATTCTTAAACCTGCAACCATTAAGATACAAATTGTGTAAAATGTCATCGACCCAGCAGCTTCTTCCCCACCCCCAAATATAAACATCCATTAGTGAAAAGATTAATTTTATGGAAAGCAGATAACATGACAGACGGAGGAAGCTCTATATTAGAACTAACATGAAAATATCACTTTGCTTAAGCTAAATGCCAGAAAATATGGGCAAAGTCAAAGGGAAGACGAGACAAAACTTGGCTGAAATCCTCACATAAGAAAAGGAGTATGAATTCTTTCAATATTTTAAGAGAAACTGAAACAGGAGATGAAGCTGAGCTAGATGGCAAGGTTTGCTGACTACATTAGCTGTTGATCATTGCCTTCACTTAGACCTACTCAGTATATTTAAAGTTACCAAATGTTGATTGATTCTGGTTAATACATCATAATTTGACAAACAACCACATTGCAAGTAATTATCTCATAGTGATGTCCAACAATCATATCAGAGAACAAGAAGCTTCTGATCATTAGAATTATGAATTAAATTCAACCCACAGGCAGGTGTCATGTTAAAGTCAATGAATATTATATGGTCGAAGAAAAATATCCTTTAGAATATGACAAAATTCATTTTCTTCGAGGACAGCTTTATCCTTACAATCAAAATATAATTTCTTTTTCATTTATTATCTTTAGTTAAAGCATAAGAAAATATGATAGTACTCCGAGTCTCCCATATCAATGGATCATCAACAACAAATCATAACTGACAAAAGCATTGACATCTCACCTTGCAACGCATCATCCAGAAACCAACTTTACAAATATGCAAATGGAATTGAGCAGTATGAGAGGAACTCTAAGGTACTGAGTTGCATAAATAAGGCCAATAATTTGGCCTTTAAATGACTTTGTCTTGCGACCTGAAAATTCTGAGAAGCTCCATCCTCTGGGTGCAAGAAAGCGATCCTCATTTAGTATCGCTAATGCATTTGCAAGAAGCAGGAAACCTTCAAGTAACGTCCACAAACCCATTTTCCTAAACAATCAAGAAACCTGACCGGAATCAGAAATAGCCTCAAGTTGCAAGTCATTCTCATTTGCTCTTTCATCTTAAGTTTCAATTAGCAAGAGAAATAGAGAACAAGCAATGACTTAGACAAATCAACTGAAGCTTTATCTAGAAAAGCGGATGCTGATAGCCCCACATCAACTGTCTCATATAGTATCTCGTTTACTTATGGCTTTAAATTAGTGAAAGCTTAATTTTGATTCATCAAACAAAAAGCTATGGCCTATTAACACTCCAGATTAAAGTATTACCATTATAGTATTATTTATAACTCTTCAAGTCATGATTTGAGAAAGAAGATTTTAATTTTAGAGCAAAATTTGTGGATGAAAACTCACGAGATACTAGAAATACCTCACAGAAACTTAGATTAGCTGCTCTAACAGTGTACCGCTACTTTCTTTCATTAACTTGTCTCTTGGTATGTAGTGTGACAATAGATGCCAATGGTGAAGTATGCAGAAGAAGGGAATCAAAATTATGAAATAGATCCAGCACCAGAAATGCCTCACAGAACCAAAGCCTAGATTCTCTAACACTAGTGCTTCTCTATATTGGCTTGTCTCTGGTAATTAATAGCATGCTTTTAGTTTCCTTATCCTTCTAACTTTTCCATCAGCATGTTCTTTCATGGAGAATGAAATAAAAGGGTATTCTTCAATTAGGTTTGACAAAATTATCATCAATAGCGTAGATCATCAGTATTAAAGGTTCACCATTAGATGACAACAAAATCATAACATAAAATCAAAAGCTCTGGAACTTAAAATTACTATTCAGCAAATAAGAATGCATCAGAGAGAGGAAAAAAAAAAGGCAAACTCACCTGATAGTTTGCTAATAATTTTTCAGCATTAAGTATACTGCTGAAAAAATAAACATAAACTACAAAAATTCAGCTAATGTCGAATAACAGAAAGTGAGAATATTACTGATAAGTGTCAATCCTAGATCTACCAAAAAAAAAAAAAAACAGAACTTCATTCTAAAACACACATAAACTAACATGAAGAGAGCTAACTAAGAATGCAATATGAAACCTGAGGAGAGAGAGAGAGAGAGAGGTGGCAGTCGGTGCGGCCGGTGGCAATGGAGGTGGACGGTTGAATCAAAGATGAGAACAGATGGAGTTACAGAGAAAGATCATGCCTCGAGGTGGGCAGGGGAGGGAGAACAGGAAAAAGATCTAATTCCACCAAAGCGCACCGTTTTTAGGCAGCAGCAGCTATTTTAATCTTTATAGTTGGTTTATAGAAGTTTTTAGTGATTAAATTAGGTTTTACTTTTTAACAATTTGTGTGCGTGTGAATTTAGAGATGGAAACAAACCAAATGAAGTTAGGCTTTTAGATAAATAGAATATACCTATCTCAAAATTTTGTTCCCTGGACTTGACTTACAATTTATTATTAAACACAGTTAATAAAGTGTAAATAAGATATGATTCATTTATGAGCTTAAGCCAAGATAGTAATAAACCTTAAACAAGTGTATGAGTACTAAAAAAAATAGAAAGTAATATATTTGTGAAAAAAAAAGAATATTAAACAAAATTTTGTCTTTGTATTTATAAAATATGATGCTTAATAATATTATATTAAAGTAACTTACTAAGTTGAAAATTATAATTTTAAAAAATAATATAAATATATAGTTAAATAGATCAGCTTAACAAGTCAACAAATCAATTTTAAAGTTAAATAAGCTATACCTCTAAATAAACCAATGCACTGGCTTAAGTTCCATTTATGTAGTTAAACAAATAATAAAACAAGTCAGACCTGAACTTTAACAAGCCAAGCTAAGGTTCATGGATTACTAATTCGAGAATCAGAGCATGGTCTAACAAATGAATAGATTATAAAAATAAACATCGATTTAAGTGGGTGTTAAAGGAAATCTTAGACTAACGATAGAATAAAACCAAACAAATAGCTAACAGTATTGAGATGTTGGGCGTTGTAGATGTAGGTACAAGAACATCTACGTTTTTTTTTTTTCAATTAATAAAATATTTTTCTTAAGATAAAAATAAGAAGCTCCTTTTTTATTTAACTTGTATGAAAATTTGTGTTCTAGATTAATTTAGAAAGTATTGATTTAGGTAGGCAATTACCCATCATTCATTTACTTGGTCAATATTATTTAAAAATTGGGTCAACTCCACATAAATATGGGATTAAATCACATTTCATCAATAGTTGATCATGCACTTACATATTACTTGATCAACACAATTTATATATATTCTATATTCTTTTATACTTAATTTTTTGTCATGCTTATGAATTTTATTGGATATCTGAAATTGATTTTGTGATTTGCTCAATTTTTTTATTTAATTGAATTTATTTGAAAATTTTACTCCATTTCAAGATTTTAGGCATATCTTAAGTTTTAAATCTCGATTTTAGGTGATTATTATATCTTTGGAAAGTTTAGAAAAAAATTTAAAAATGTCATGAAGAATCCTTAACCCAGTTTAACCATTTTGGAAATTAAATAAAGTTCACAAGCTAAAACGGAGTGCTGACCTGTGATTCAGAATCAATTTTAATATTTTTATCATAAGTGGAGGCTCACCCATCATTTTGGTGCAAATTCAAGCCCATAGGATAGCTAAAATCTATGCCAACAACTTTCATGAAGGGTTTGAGGGTAAACTATATTGTTTTAAATTAATTATATGATCGTGAATTTAAGTGTTTAATTTTGTTACGAGTTGGACTATTTTGAAAAGCTATCTCGATTTTTAACCTATAACTTGAACCAGGAATCGAGTATTTATGTAAGGTTAAGGCCATTGGACTCTTGAGAGACAAGCCTACAATTCATATGAAAGGAATCGCGTCTACTTAAACCTCTTCCATCCTTAATCAGTAGTTCAACCAAGAGGTAATGCAGTAAGAATATAAATAATTAGATGAGTCATAATTGCAATAACTTTTAGATCATTTTCTGTATTATTTTTAATTTTGGGAGGAGAGGAGGTCTCATAGGGTAAGACTCTAGCCTTAAATAGGTTTTTTGTTTTCTTTTTTATTTCTCTTTTTATTTTTATAGTAATATGTAACTAAGCCTTCATCTCAATTTAAAGGAATTTTTGCACTAATTCTTTAGTTCATTATGAGACTTGCTCTTAATTTTAATTTATTTCTAATTTGATTCTCTTATTTTACTGCTTATAATTGTTATGGATAATTGATTAAGGTGTCCAATTAACTAGTTATTTATTATGATTTAATGCTAGCTAAATTTTCATAAGCAATTTCATTGTTTGTGACTGTTTGGTTGTAGAATAGTAATACGGTGTTAAATTGATATTGCAGTAATTTCATAAGAGTTTTTTTTTTTTGTCTATTAAGGCCAAGAGTGTCAAATTTTAAATTGATCAGGGATAGTGATATTTTTTTTTCATCGTAAATGTCAAACAATTAATTGAAAAAATTGGGTTCCTTAACTTTTTGAAATTAATTTTTTGAGAGCAAAAAAACTAAGTCAAACAACTATTTACTAAATATCCAAAATAACTGATTTACTTAGTCAAATAACTAAAACCCTCAAATTAGATAAAAGCTCATCAAAAAGCTATTTACCAAATATCCTCGTAGTAACACTAGTTTAATTCTAGTACTTACGCATAAGATTTTTATAATTTAATATATAAAAATATATTTATAAAAAGAACTAGACATTTAATAAGAATATAATTATAGTTAAACATTAATACAAATAAAATTTAATTTCAAACTATATGTAAATACATCAATTTATAGTATAAATTAAATAAATTAGTATTACAAATACTTTAATAAAATATAAAATTAAAAATTATTCGCTTTATTATTTTAACTATTTGTTATGGGTGTTCTTTGAAACCAAGTGAATTGGGCTGGCAAAGGTCCAACGGGCTGGTCAATGGTTCCATGGGCTGGTCCAATAGAAAAAGGCCCATGACCTTTAGAACGAGGCAGTGGAAGCCAGGCGGTAGCTTGACTCAATACGAGCTCAGGTTGTTGGGCGAGAGCAGAATGCCTAACAAGCTCCCTTCCAGCTGTATTACAGAATGTCCAATCAATAGCCTGGATCAGACTTCCGACCAATAAATTAGTTCTCAAAAATCAGCAATGATTTGCCCTGCATTTATTGTCCAACGCCAAGCATTTATTGCTCACTATGACGATAATTATAGTTTTTATAATTTATCAAATTACATTTGTAACCCTCTCTATGCCTATAAATAAGGAAGAGAGTCATTGTATCGAGATATAGAAAAAAATACGTGTAGAAACTCTATAGAAATAGCCATAGGCATATGAACTATTGCTTTGCATGACTGTATAGTGAAACAACTACTCAAGCTAATATAATCACTGCGGACGTAGGGGTCATCTTGACTTTAGTCGAACCATGATAAAACTCTCCGTGTTCTCTCTGCTCTTTCTTTGAATCTCTTGCCATTCTCGTACATTCTTTGCACTCTCAACAGCAGTTTAGTTTTCAAAATCCTCGGTTGATCGATTATCAAAATTGACTATCAACATTTTGGCATACTCAGTGGGACTAGACTGCTTTCTTATTTACTCACCAATTGATCACAATAGTAAGAGGAAGAGTAACTAGGAATTCTGATGCTGTTACTAACCAACCAAGAGGCCGTGGAGGGCAACGGTGAAACATGCCTGGAGACGAAAACCCAGTCCTAGCAAGTACTTCCTCTGTCCTTCTGAAGACTGATGGCATACGGGCTCTACGTCAACACCAAGAAGTACTTGAGAGTATGATCAAGAGGCTTGTCGATGTAGGCAAGGCATTGGCTCAAGCACACACCTAGAGAGGACAAAAATAGGGTAAAGCTACCCTAGTTGCGGAAGTGGTCCCGGACTCACAAGGAGAGATATCAGCATGAAGGGAGAAATCAATTAGAGAAGGAGCTCAACGGGCAAATTCAGATCGCTCCTCCAGCTCATGACCTGAAATGGAAGGACGACAAGCTCACAAGCGTGATGAAAATCAGTGACCTGGGAACTCGCACCGCATCAAAGGCTCAAAGGTGGGCCATGATAGTGGCAAGAATCAACAATTTGAAGTTCAAGATCTGATGATCGAGGAGCTGATGCAAATGGTGCAATGGTTGGAGAAATGTCTCTCGACCCGAGATCGATCAGGTTATTATGAGGGGAGAACCCTGCTTTTCAAAGAAATCAAGACAGAACCTCTCTCCCACCGATTTAAGGCTCCAGCCATCCTACCATATAATGGAAGAAGTGACCTGTATGATCATTTGGATGCTTTCAACATCCAGATGAATCTTCAAACCAATAATCCCCTGGTCAAGTGTCGAGTCTTTCCAGCTACTCCCGAGGATGTGCCACGAGCATGGTTCAAAGGTCTTCCAGCTCGTAGCATCAACAGTTGGGAGGAATGCTAGAATAAATTTATCGACCAATATAGAGCCTTAAGAAGCAACTCGCACCGTCTTCCCACCTGGCCACAATTTTCTAACGAAGGGCTGAATTATTAAAGGGCTATATTGTGAGATTTTTGTGTGAGGTTAGCAATGTGGAGAATCCCTCCAATGACAACATTCTAACAGTGATTTCAATAGGACATCACAGAAACAGGAAGTTGTACGAAAGTATATACAAATCCCCGATGAAAAGCTTAGGGGAATTCTATGAGCGGGCTGCTAAAAAGGTCTGGTGGGAGGAAACTTTTAGTCTAAAAAAGTTTGGACGGAAGGGCAAAGCAAGTGGCTCTATTTCCTACCAGAACAGGAGAAGGAACAACCACGATAAGGGCAGAATGGGCCAGACCAATGATGCGGGTGCCTAACCTTCTAAGAAAGCTAGGACAGAGCAACCTGAACCCCAAGGTCGCCATGATAATTATAGTATCTTATCTGATACTCTGGAGAGGATATATGTTATAGAAAAGCACAAGGAGAACTTTGGGCGACCTAGGCCCCTGCTGACCCCTTCAAAGTATAGGGACACTAACAGGTTTTGTGCCTATCATAACAACATTAGGCATACTACCTTTGAATACAAGTCACTCAAAGACGCAATTGAGGACTTGATCAAGAGAGGTCGCTTGAAAGACTATGTGGTGTGACCTACGGGTCAGCAACCTTAGCAATAGATAGCGCAACCTTTCTAAAATGTTGAACAGGAGCAAACAACAGTGGTCAGAACCATTCTCACAATCCATGGAGGGTCACACATTGTAGGAGCCTCACACAGCTTGCGTGAACAATATGTAGGAAATATGAGCTATGTCTTATCTGCGGGTTGTTAGTTTGACAAACCACTAAGAAAGCCAAGGTTATTTCAAAATGCATCACCTTTGTAGATGATGACGTACAGGGAATCCAGTCCCTTCATAATAATGCTCTTATCATCAAAGCCAAGGTCAACAATGCTAAGGTGCAAAGAATCATGTTGGATACTAGCAGCTTAGTCAACGTCATGTACAGAAGGTACTTTGAATAGATGGGATTGAGCCAGAATGATCTCAAACCTTCACCTGAACCTCTCTTCAACTTCATTGGTGATACGATATTTCCCATAGGGCAAGTCAAACTTCCTATCACTCTAGAAGACAAGGATCGTTAGTCCATAGTTCTAGTTGACTTCTTGGTCGTAGACTGTCCTTTGGCTTACAACATAGTGCTGGGACGACCAGTGATGAACGATTTGGATTTGGTCATGTCCACTAGAATGTTGACACTGCAATTCCCAACCTCGAATGGAGTCAGGTATGTACGATGTAAGCAGTACATAACCCGACAATGTTATGAGGACGTTGTCAAGCACGGGGAGAAGGGGAAAAGAGTTGATGTGGTATCTAATGAAGAACCCCGAGCTCCAAGCTCAGCTGGGATCAGTCATGATCTCGACCTCCGTGACCTGGAAGTAGACAGGGAGATCGGACCAATAGAAGAACTCAAAGAGATAAAGGTCAATGAGGCAGATGATGAGAAGTGCCTTAAGCTCAAAAAGAACCTACCCCCTGACATAAAGGTCCAACTAGTTGATTTCCTTAAAGTAAACTTGGATGTCTTTGCTTGGAATCATGAGAATATGGTGGGGATTGACCCCAAAATTTAGTTGTATAAGCTAAAAATTGATCCTCGCCACCAGTCGGTCTGTCAGAAAATGAGACTATTAACCGCTGAGCACTCTATCGCCCTGAAGGAAGAAGTAGACAGACTGCTGGCTAATAAATTCATCAAGAGGCTCACTACCCAATCTGGATAGCTAACCCTATCTTAGTGAAAAAGAAGATCAGAAAGTAGAGGATATATATCAACTTTACAGACCTTAACAAGGCATGCCCAAATGATAGCTTCGCCTTACCAAGAATTGACCAGCTCATTGATGTGATGGCCAGACATCAGCTCCTCAGTTTTATGGATGCATACTCTAGGTATAACTAGATGCCCATGGAGCCTCAAGATGAGGAACACACCTCATTCATCATGAATCGAGGATTATACTGCTGTAAGGTGATGCCATTCGGGCTTAAAAATGTAGGAGTGACTTACCAATAGTTGGTCAACATGATGTTTAAAAATCAAATTGGGAAGACTATGGAGGTTTATGTAGACAATATACTTGTAAAGTTTGGACAAGTTGCGAATCATGTAAAGGATCTAGATGAAATGTTTTAGATCTTAAGGAAATACCAGATGAAATTGAATTCGCTTAAATGTGCATTTAGAGTGGCCTCAAGAAAATTTCTTAGGTTTATCGTCAATGACAGAGGAATAGAGGCAAACTTGAAGAAAATCAAAGCACTTATCGATATGAGATCACCGATCGGGATCAAAGACTTTAAGAGCCTAACTGGCTAAGTCACAGTGCTTAACAGATTCATCTCGAAAGTAACAAATAGATATCTACCATTCTTCGACGTCCCGAGGAAAGCAAAATGCTTTGAATGGACCAAAGAGTGCAAAGCTGCCTTTATGCACTTAAAAGAGTATATGGGTCAAGCTCCATTGTTGTGCAAATTGTAAGAAAATGAGAAGTTCATTCTTTACTTGGAAGTATCTCAACATGCTATTAGTGCAGCCCTTGTCCGAGAGGAAAGCGAAGTGCAACTCCAGTGTACTATGTGAGCAAGAGGTTGCTAAATGTAGAAGAAAACTATACTCCCACAGAGAAGCTTGTTTACTATCTTGTTGTCGCATCTAGAAAACTGCGACCTTATTTTCAGGCCCATACCATTGAGGTGCCTACTCAGTATCCATTAAGATAAAATTTCCAAAAAATGGATGCCTTAGGTCATTTGCTTAAGTGGGCAATTAAGCTTGCCCAATTTAACATCCATTACAAATCGAGATTGGCGATTAAGGGACAAGCCTTAGTTAACTTCATAACAGAATTTACTGAACCTGCCAGGGAAGAAGTAGAAACTTTGGAAGGACCATGGTGGGAGCTCTATATAAATAGGTCCTTATATGAGTAGAAGGTAGGAGTAGGAATCTTTTTAATCAGCCCAAAAGGGCATAAAATCCTCTGTGCCCTAAGGTTCAAATTTTGAGCTACTAATAATAAAGCAGAAGATGAAGCACTACTCACAGGACTCTGTCTGGCAAAGGAGATATGGGTTGAAAATTTGAAGATCTTCAATGACTCTCAACTCGTTGTTTGTCACGTGAAAAAGGAATACAGGAAAAGGGACCAAAAATGGTTGTCTGCCTCCAAAGGACTCAGGAGTTACTTAACAAATTTCGAAGGTATGAGATCAATCAAATCCCTTGAGCTCGAAACCCGCATACAGATGCATTAGCTTGGTTGGCTGTAGCAAGGGACATAAACTTTCTAGGTGTAATACCGATAGAAACTCTTCAATCTCTGAGCATCAAGTAGAAAGATGCCATAATGACAACCATTGTGGCACATGGCTTATAGATGAGTCCTATCTTGAAGTACCTATAGGATGGTAAACTCCTAGAAGACAGATTAGAAGTATGGCGCACATAATCCTAAGCTGCTAGATATTGCATCATCGATGATATGCTCTATAGATGGGCTTATCGGCTCCGTTTCTCAGGTGCATCGGTGGTCCCAACTGTGACCTCATCCTAGAGGAAATTTATGCTAGACACTGTGGAAATCATGCTGGGGGGCTATCACTGGCTCAAAAAGTACTCCAGCAAGGTTTCTTCTGACTAACCATCAAACGGGACGTAATTAACCTCGTTAAATGGTGTGATAAGCGCCAAAGGTTTGCCAAAGTTCCCCAAGCTCCTTTGACATGCCATCAACAAATAGTCAGCCCTTGGCCTTTCACAATATGGGGGATCGATCTAATAGGAACTCTCTCTATAGGTCACGAAAATGGTAAATACGCAGTAGTAGTTGTGGAGTATTTCACCAAACGGGCAGAAGTAAAAGAGTTGACCCAAATTTCTTCCTCTTAGATTGAGAAATTCATCTGTAATAACATTCCCTGTTGGTTTGGTGTCCCTCAACAAATCGTGACTGATAATGGGACTCAATTCACCAGCGAGTAGTTCATTAAATTTTGCAATGACCTTAGAATTCTAAAGAGTTTTTCAGTAGTAGACCACCTCAGGCCAATGGACAGGTTGAGGCAGTGAACAAGGTCATTAAATAGATCCTGAAGACAAAATTGGAGGCCAAAAAAGGGGCATTGGTAGACAAGCTACCGAAGGTGCTATAGGCTTATTGAACTACGGCTCACAGCACCACGGGAGAAACCCCTTTTTTGATGATCTACGGAACTGAAGCTACGATATCGACAGAGTTCAAAGTAACTTCACACCGGAGAGCTACTTTTAGCCCAAAGGAGAATAACTACTTGCTCACTGCAAGTCTTGATCTTGTTAAAGAATAAAGAGACGTAGCTTATCTCAGGATCATGACCTACCCATAGCGAGTCGCGAGATATTTTAATTGAAGGGTTCAAGCTTGGAGCTTCAAAGCAGGCGATCTCATCCTACACCTCATTTTGCCAGGAGGTCGTAACCCCAATGAAGGGACATTGGGTTCAAATTGGGAAGGCTCATATGTAATAAAAGAGAAATTGAAAAGTAGGGGATATCGCTTGGTGAACGTCGAAGGAGTTGAATTCCCTCGAGCATGGAACGCAGTGCATCTTTGGCCATATTATCAATAAAGGCAAACTTGGCCTTATAGATCTATAACATTTCTTTAAGGTCTCGAATTAAATAAGGATCAAAGAATTCTTTTTTCTATCTATGTTATGTTTAGTGTGCTCTTTAATGTATTTCATTGATAGTTAACTTTATTTAAGCTCAACAAAGAAAAACTATATTCTATGAGGACAACCTAGCTGGCTGTCTCATGAAGTGAAGATGCTCGAGCCTCGCACGCTACAATCTAATATGATTCATTCGGGTCTGTACAGTTCACCAGCAGACTTGTTAACAAAATGTTCAAATGTTTGACAGATCAAAAAATTCAAGTTATTCACATAAAGATGTCTTGATTACAAAAAGCATAAAATCAAATTGAGAAAACATAAAGCAAAGCTATGGAGGTGCTGTATGGGATGGAGCTAGAGGACTAGAAGGATATTAGAAAGTAGAGGAGTTTGTAGCAGCCATAGATAGGTTTTCTGTTACTTGTTCTCCAGGCCCTTCTTCAGCTACTTCTCACATTGATGGATTGCCCTTTACTTGCTCCGTGCCCCAAATAGAAGGATCATTGAAAGTTTCAGCACCTGGAGGTGAAGTTACCTCTGCACCCTCAACAAAGCCTTGAATGATTACCTTGATCTCTCTATCGAAGAATGAAAAGTTGAAGTTCTGGTGTTTCTACCACAAGGTGAGCATGAAACTATCAGTGATTTCAAAAATCACAGCTTCTTTGGCCCAAGCAACCATGGTCGATATCTCATCCTTGACCTTAGCGATCTCTTCTTCAGCCCGGGTAACCCTCTCAGTAGCTTGCTTAGTCTCTTTTTTAGCTAGCTTCACCTTCTCCTCCATACGAGCTACCATCTCCCAAGCAGCTTATTTTTGCTCCTTAAAGACCTCAACTGCCTTGCTAATGTCACTATTTCTTCTTGCCTTTGTTTTAAGTCATCAAAAGCCCTGTGAAGTCTCAAGGTCAAGTTAGCAATCTCGTGAGCTAAGGCTTCTTCAGCTTGCCTCCTCGTAATGCAAGTACTCTCTAACCTCCTCCTTAGCCCTACTACCTTGTTAGTCGTTACTTCTAGGCTATTTACAAGCCTACCTCGCTCTTGTTCCTAGCTTATGATTTCATCCCTCAATTTTATTATCTCCAACACCCTTAAAAAAAAGATCACAAGAAGTCAGGGAACATGTTAAGAAACAGGAAAATATGACACCGACCAATAAGCAGCGGTGAGTTAATATCTTTACCAAGGTGCTGCCCTAGATCTTCTTATCCTCAAGAGATTTTGTATCGGCCCCCGAGATCCGATCTACATTTCTATCAACAATGTTGTAAAATGCTAAGGTCTTGGGTCCTAGACCTTCAGGCAAATCCACTGAGGCATCTTTAGACCCCTCTTCTGAACCAGTGGCAATCCCTTTTCCTTTGTTAGTTTTCTATCTCTTGGGAGAAGGACCAGTTGAAGCTTCCTCTTTGCAATCTGGGGACCTCAGTATCTCTCTTTTGACCACAGATGGCTCTACTTACGAAATGGGGACTGGTGCAAGCAAAGTCTCCTTTGTAATCATCAAGGTGAAAGGTTCACCGGCTTGAGTCAAAGCTTGGATAGTAGTAGAGGAAGAAGGTTAGCCAGCTTGAACAAAAGCTAGAATAGCCGCAGAGGAGGAAGGGCAATCAACACGAGCGGTGGCAGAAGTGGTAGTACGCGTCGACCTCAATAAAGAAGGAGATTTGACCAAGTTGACTCTTCTCATGTCACCTTGCTTAATAAAGTTAGCCGGGAAAACTTCCCTTACACTACGAGCTCCAATATATCACGAATGGTTAATAAGTTCGATGCTAAGGGTGAGAGAATGCCTGTGAGCTCGCAAGAGCTCCTCGTCAAACATCGAGTCATTTCGTAAGTTATCGTAGATAACAAACTTATCCAACACCTCGATCTCCTCCGTGCTCAACTCTAGCCTCTCTTTTCTTGCTCCGTCTACAAAAAACATAGCAAAAGTTAGACTTGAAACAAATGAAAGATAGCAACAGTCTATGTCCCCTTAGCTCGCTCGCCCGAATTCAAAACAAATGAAAATTTTTGAAGATGACGTAAGGATAGGCAAGAAATGTAAAACCAATAGGTCTTATAAGGACCCACATTGGATTTTCCTTTGGCATCCCCATGAGGTAACACCCTTTTGTACTTAAAAGGATGAGCTGAAAGGTAATAGACCCCTTCCCACTATCCAATGATCTTAATACGGTAGAGATGGTAGAGAACTTTAGTGCTGGGAGAAGGGAGGCTATTTTCAAGGTAGACTAGCACTAAAGAAGTCAAAGTGGAGTATGTGTTAGGGGTTAATTGAGTAGGAGTGAGCTTCAACTCATTCAAAAAATTGATTATGTATGGAGGGGACCGAAAACCTAATACCCACATTAAAATGATGAACATTTATGGCCACAAACTTTTCGAAAGGATGAGTAGCATGGTCACTATGAGATGGCACCCTAACGCGACAACCTTTTATAAAGAAGTATACCTTAGCAATCTCCCATAACTATTTGAATTTGATGCTAGAAGAATGACGCTTGAAAGGGGAATCAACTCTAGACCCTTCTGGCCTGGAGTGAGTTACGAACTCACTAGTAACCTTGCCACTTTGGTAGGTCTCACCCCCAACAACACAAAACGTTTCCTTGCTCTCTTTGAACTTAGTGTCCTTACTGATTATTAGGTGACGGTAGCGTCTACGGGGTTAAGACATCTACATGAGGAGAAAAGAAAAAGAAAATGAAAATGATTAGGCCACTAGACATAGATCGATCACTAACCTAAGAACAGTTAATCCTAAAAGAAAGGTAGCTACCGCCCCAAGTCACCTAGACCCAAAGATATAAATAAGGTCTCGGCTACTAAGCCAATGAAACCCAAAAGACTAGTTGATAACTCCACCACCACTAGAAATGCTAATATCTACTGGTAAGCAAATAAAATACAGCCTGCACTCTAGTTTTTCGTCAATAATGGACACACTCATAAGGGCTTCAAAATTGAAACCCAGAAACATAAGGCCAGGGATAGAAACTCACCTTGTCAGACAAAGAAGAAATCTGAAGTGTGAAAGGAAGTGGTGCCTAGAAACCCAAACTTAGGTTGACAAACTTGAAAAATTGGAATAAGGCCGAAGATGGTAAATAGCAACAAATGGTCACACAGTCTACAAAGGGAAGGAAAGGAAGGATTTAGGTTTAACGGATTTCAAATGGTAGATAAGGAAAGGAAAGAGCCTCCTTAGTTTTTATTGTAAACAAGCCAACCGTCAGATCTAGAAAATCTCCAAATAACCCATGATCCAAAGGTCCAACACATGTCAGTATTTAAATTAAGACACGTTTGTTGGGGACCTTCGATGCACCGACACTTCATATAACAGTTGTATCCGTGTGTCAAAAATATTTTCGTTTCTGACACTTATTGACATCGACACTTTATTTACCATGTAAAAATAACACCGACACTTCTGAAAATGCTGTGTCCCTGTATCCGTGTTCGTGTGTCCCCATATCTACGTGTTGGTGTCCATGCAACATAGTCGAGGATAGTAATCGTTATGCTATTTATAGAAATTGAAGAGTCATATGTGAAATGAATGTGTCAAGCTACCCACCAGATCACAAATCGTAATGGAGAAACTACAACCCTAGCTCTCTTGTGACCTGATACTCACAACTCATACACGACCTATTCCTCGCTTCAGTGGTATACCTAATCACCTACTGATAGGTCAGGCACACTTGGCACAATGCACTAAACCCCATCTTCAGCTGAGGCACACTTGGCGTAATGCGCTAAGCTTTATGAGCTCATACCATCATCTCGGGCACATCTGGTGCAATTCACTAAGCCCCATCTCCAGCTCGGGCACACTTGGCACAATGCGCTAAGCCTCACGAGCTCATCCTATCTTTATCTTGGGCACACCTAGTGTAATTCACTAAGCCCTATCTCCAACTCGAGCACACTTGACGCAATGTGCTAAGCTTTACGAGCTCATCCCATCTCTTGCTTGGGCACATCTGGCGCAATATGCTAAGCCTCATGAGCTCATCCTATCTTCATCTTGGACACACTTGGCGCAATGTGCTAAGCCTTACGAGCTCATCCCACCTCCTACTTAGGCATAACCAGTTGCCCTCAATGAGCTCATTCTAGTTTGGGTGCACTTTGCCATTTACCAAATGCTCTAACTCATAACTGGCTAAAGCATTTAACACAATGCACGACAAGGAAAAACTAGCAACACGGCAAACCTTGAGTGAAGACTCTAACCATGTCAATAATTGTAGATAAGGACTTTGCCAATAAAGGCTAACTTCTACCCCACAGAGTGAACTAAGAGTTAGGAGGGCTAATGTTATAGGTATTCTTTGCAACCAAGTGAATTAGGTTGGCAAAGGTCCAATGGGCTAGTCAATGACTCCATAGGCCAATCCATTAAAAAGAGGCACATGACCTTTAGAACGAGGTCGTGGAAGCTAACGGGTTTACTTCAACTAAGAGGGCAAAATTTTTTGAAATTTTACCATGGGAAATCTGCCTTGGCCGAAGCATACCCACCCAAGATCCCATTGGTTAAGGTTGCACAACAAATCTAGATCAAATCTAAGAA
>JANHAO010000035.1:0-60300 GCA_026873985.1 Saraca asoca
ATTTTCTAAAATTTTGTTTTTCAACATCAAAATAAACATATAGCTTAGAGAGATTTTATAGAAGATTACTTTAAGGCTAACAGTTGCAATCAACTCTCTTATACTATCATCCCCTAAAAATGATCTTCTCCCAACTTCTAATGTTTGTCCTCACACTTTCCACTATAGAGTTCTATATGACTTATAATTGAAAGAATTAACTAGTTAGCCCACGAAAAAAAAAAGAGGATTGGTTCCAGCTATTTTCTTAATCTTTTTAACTCTTCACCCAACATAATTTAATATTGGTCCGATAACAAATTCTTCCCCATAGTGAATGACAAGGTTAAAAAACTATGTTTTTGTTACTCTACAATGTCATAAAAAATTCAGTTATAAATATTAATTAATATCTTAACTAATCATTATTCAATAATAAATTAATATTAATAAAAATAAATGAAATTATAAATTAATGTAATTTCTTTCATTATCTCCAATGGTTAGTATTAGTTAGAAAGGAATCAATATATTCCCCAAAAGTATGATTCCAAACACACAAAAAAATAGTAAACAATGGGGCCACTATTTGCCTACAAATTTGTAAGTTTCACAAAACCCTAAAAATTCCCAAGCTACTACTACAAAATAAAGAACCCCACCCACCACTTTCATTCTACAGTTGTTGACGGTCGATTTTGATAATCGGTTGTTATAGGCATTTTTCGGTACTGCATAAAATGAGCTAGCAAAGGCCTAGTAATAGATGAGTCTGAACAAAGAAAAGCCAGATTACTCAAAAGTAAAATCTCGCTAAAAGGATAAACCCCAGCTTGCATCACTAGTAACGAGCTCTTTTCGCCAATACAAGCTTAACCTAGTTGGCCAAAGGTCAACAACGATCCCAAGCCATAATAGGATGGCACACAAAATGAAGTATGCCACACAAAAGCTCGCTAAAGGTCAAGCATAAGACAAACATATGTCATTCCAAAGATTTAGCCAACACGAGCCCACCCACAGAAAGCAATCAGCAGAAGTCAACCAGTAATTTGCAAAAGCCAATTTGTAAGAACTGCACTTGTCATTTACATTTATTATTTGATGTAACAGAAAATACAAATTATGTAATTACACTTGTAACCTCCTATCTTGTATAAATAAGGGAAGGAGCTCTCTGTAGGTAGATTTGAAGCTAAAATATTGTATCAAAACTCTGCTAAAATTTTTCCATAAGTAATACAATGATATTGTGGACGTAGAGGCCAGTGTCATCCAGCTTTGGCCAAATCACATTAAAAACCCCACTGTATTCATCCACCGTTAATATTTTTGGCACGCCCAATGGGACTCATCTGCTCTCTGGTTAATCTCTTATATTCTGGTTGATCTCTTATGTAGTTGCAATGGCAAAAGGAAGAGTCACCAGAGCTTTGGATGCATTAGTTGTCCCCCCAGAAGGTTATGCGTCTACAACAGACTCTTCCACCGCTCCTGTCACTGGTGTCATAATTGGCTTGCCTCCAGCTGACTCTTTTCAACATGCTACTATTACCAACGGCCTTAATGGAGTACAGGCCTAGCTTCAATGCCAAGAGAGGCTAGAAAATATGATGGGAGAACTGACTAAAGCAATCACCACACTAGCACAAGTGCAAGCTCAGGGTTTGCAAAGGCAAAATGGTGCCGCTACACCTAAGAATGTTCCCCAGCAATAGCAAGCTAAATGTTCGAGTCGAGTCAATCAGTCTTTAGGTCACTACTCGTAACAGCAGACTCTAGGTCATTGTTCCCATGACCAACAGAGTTAAAGGGATTAACAATCTTTTGGCCAGCGATCTGAGGTGCAGGACCTGCTACTGGAAGAATTGTATCAAAAAATGAACCAATTGGAGGATTATTTACAAGCTCCAAATGATCGAGCTTACTTCAAGGATAGGTCACCATTATCCCTGAAAATCATGACTCAAGCCCCCTCTCAAGCTTAAAGTCCCTGTAATTCCACTATACAATAGGGACATTTATCCTTTTGATCATATGGACACATTCAATGTTTAGATGGATTTGCAAATAGTCGATCCTCTAGTTAAATGTCGAGTTTTCCTAACTATAGTAGGAGGTGTACCTCAAGCCTAGTTCAGAAGTCTCCCAGCTCACTCAATATACAGCTGAGAAGAGTGCTAGTAGAAATTCATCAGCCAGTATCGAGTGTTAAAGAAGTAGCTCATGCCCCCCTGCCACCTTGCAATGATCTTCCGGCATAAGCATGAGTTGCTGAAGGATTATATTACTAAATTCGAACTTGAAACTAACTTAGTAGAGAATCCATCTGAAGAAACTATTTTAGTAACAATCTCTATGGGGACTTCATAAAGATGGAAAGCTATATAAAAGTCTATACAAGTCCCCGATGAAGGATTTAACCAAGTTTTATGAACAAACTGCTAAACAGATCAAGTGGGAAGAAACCTTTAGCTTGAGAAAGCTAAATCGGAAGGATAAGAAGGATAGTTCCACCCATAATAAGAAGAAAGGCAATATGGATCAAGGTGACCACTTTGGTGAGCATACCATGAAGAGGTCCAAAAAAGCTAAGGACGAGTACCCTTTACCCTCAAGTCGCCACAAGCAATACAACATCCTACCTAACACCTAAGATAGGATATTCATAATGGAAAGAGATAGAGAAGACTTTGGAAAGCCCGACTTTATAAGAATTCCCTATAGGTAGAGAAATAGAGGGGAATTCTATGCCTATCATAATGAGGTTAGTCACGATACTTTGAACTGTCAGGCACTTAGGGACGCAATCAAGGGCCTAATCAAAAGAGGTTGTTTACGGGATTATGTGACACAGCCTTTGGGATGACAACTCAAACATTCCCAGCGAGCTCCTAAACCATAGCAGACTTCCACAGTGAGGATTCACTAAGGCTGTAAATGTATCTCAAAAGTTAAAATTTCTATGCTAGTTTTTGAACCAATTCTCTATAAAGTGTTAAAATGAAAAAGCAAGTTGTCTTCAGTATCACAAAGTTGGCCGCTCATCAAACTTCAAAGACTGTCGAGGCACAGCTCTCATGCGATCTCACCTAATTGCCAACTTTTGAGCTGAGGTCACCGGAGCTCATTCCAATACTTTATTGCTAGCTTTCGAGCTGAGGCCACTGGAGCTCATTCCAGTATAATTGCCAGCTTCCAAACTGAGGCCCCTAGAGCTTATTTTGGAAACTCTTTGCTAACCATGACCTCTGGTCTGATTGAGGCACTGTGGTGCTAAAAATATTCATAAACCCTTTACTTCTACCTCTGGTCTAGTTAAGGCATGGAGATGCTCAAAATTAACTTAACCAATTGTGACCTAATGCTCGCAGTTCTCATGCAACCTAATGCTCACAACTCTTATGCGATTTAATGTTTGCAACTCTCATGCGACCTAATACTCGCAGTTTTCATGCAATTTAATGTTTGCAGCTCTCATGTGACCTAATACTTATAGCTTTTATATGACCTAATGCTCATAGTTTACATATGACCTAATGCTCACAGTTTTCATGTGATTTAATGTTTACAGCTCTTATGCGACCTAATGTTCATAACTTTCATGCGATTTAATATTTGCAGCTCTCATATGACCTAATGTTCGTAGTTTTTATGTGACCTAATGCTTGCAGATTTCATGCAATCTACTTTTACATTACTCATCATTGAAGCATTTTGGTTCTTAGATTTGTTAACAAATGTAACCGATTGGTTACCTAAGACATTTTGTTTTATTGTGATTTACAGGAATTTATGTTTTCAACTATGATAAGCAGAATATTCAACACAATATGCAAGAATCATAAAGAATGGTTCTTTCATTAAAAAGCCTCAACACGGTAAATTTACAAGATTTGAAGTACAAATCAGAGCAAGCCAAAGGCTGAAGAGAATAAGAAGAAGGCTTGCCACTGGAAGATGAACTCCTACCGATAGGGAGACTGAGGAGCATGTCGGATCCTTAACTTTCTTTTTCCAGTCATCCTCTTCAGCAGCAAGCTCCTCCTCAGCCTCACTCCGAATGATAAGGAGTCTAAAAAGGCATACCGAAGTGGCTGAGAAAGAAGAGCCCCACGACATATAATCCAAGATCTACGTAAGATCTTCCCTCATTCTCTAAGAAGGAGAATTGCTCGAAAAAGTTTCCTATGCAGCAAACCATGCACATATCTCCAGAAAGGCATAACATAAAAAAAAGGGGTTCATCTGAAGTTCCCATCAGATCACTTGTTGAAGAAGAAAAGAAAACTTCATTTGTCTTAATTAAGACCAGCCTGGTCTCACTGAGAAGTCCAGCAAAACTCCTAACTACCTTTATTGAATGCCTTGGAAGAAAATAAGGTTGGCACATCGACAGCTATTAGACACATATAATAAGAAGTATGGCCTAGAGCAGATGAAATGAAGCCTGACCAAAGACTTTGACTGTACAGTAACCCATAAATAAAGACTACCGACAAGTAGTAACTCTCAATCCATGAAGCAAACTAAGAGTTGGGAGGCTTATGTTATGGGCATTTCCTGGCATTACACAAAATGGGCTAGCAAAGGCCCAATGGTAGATGAGTTTGAACAAAGAGAACCCAGATCACTCGAGAGTAGAAGCTCACTAAAAGGATAAACCCCAACTCGTATCACCAGTAACGAGCTCGTTTCCTCAACACAAGCTTGACCTTACTAACTAAAGGTCAGCAACGATCCCAAGCCATAATAAGCTAGCATGCGAAGTGAAGCACCATACAAAAGCTCGTTAAAGGTCAAGCATAAGACAAAAATATGTCATTTCACAAATTCAGCCAACACAAGCCCACCCATAGAAAGTAATTAGAAGAAGTCAGTCAGCAGTCTATAGAAGTCAATTTGCCGGAACTGCACTTGTCATTTACATTTACTATTTGATGTAACAAAAATACAAACTATGTAATTATACTTATAACCTCCTCCCTTCTATAAATAAGGGAAAGGAGCTCTCTATAGGTAGATCTGAAGCTAAAATAATGTATTAAAACTCTGCTAAAATTACTCCATAAGCAATGCAACGATACCATGAACATAGGGTGCCGGTACCGTCTGGCTTTAGTTGAACCACGTTAAAAACCCCACTACGTTCATCCTGTTCTTTGTCTATTTTCTATTGTTTGCTATATTTGTTAACATTCGCACAACTAGATTGCAGTTTGGGTCCATGAGAATCCTTCAGGTTGGTTGGATTTGGCAAAATTGAAATCCACTATCAACATCGGTCAACCAAAGGTTCAGAAGTCCAAGCTGCTGTAAAAGATGAGAAAATGCAGGAAGACAGCAAGAGAAAGAAGAAAGAAAAACAGAGTGATCACACAGGTTTTTAACGTGGTTTAGCTAAAGCTCGTATGGCCTCTACGTCCACGATAATTGCATTTTACTTCTGTACAATTGCTTTACTATTTAGACTAGTAAAATAGGAATATAAATGTTCTCTTAATATTTTGACAAAGTTTCGGCATATATTTCACTCTCTCTCCACAATGATCTATTTCCCTCCTATTTATAGAAGCAGAGAAGGTTACAAGTATAATTTAATGAATTATAAAACTATCATTACTGCCGTTGCGAGCAATAAATGCTGGACAAATCATTGTCAATTTTTTAGGGCTAATTTGCCAAGTGGGAGTGTTTTAGACTACTAACTGGACTTTCGGCACTCTGTAACTGTGCTTGGGGTGGTTTGCTCAGCGACCTAGGGTTGTTGAATGGTTCGAGCTCACACTTGGGCAATCTACTGGCTTGGCTTGTATGGCCTTGCTCCAGAATGGGCCAGCCCCTTTTGCCTTGAGCTGGTCCATTGGGCCTTCATCGACCCATTTCACTTAGTCCTAAAAAATACCCATAACAATAGTAATACAACATGCCAACTTATAAACAAAAGCGCATGCCATGTATAAGAGTGCATTTAACAAAAAAAAAATTAAACTTACTTTGATATGTGCTTTTGTGGTTCTCGAACCAGAGGTCCTAACTTTTAGCCCTAGAAAACATCAACCTTAACAAAAAATGATAACCCTCTTCCTTCCTCCAATGCTTTCTTGCTCTTTTCACTTAGCCTCCATAAAAACAACCCCTATTGTGCTTTAAAATAAGGCAATTAGAATTATGGCATTAAAGGGAGGCAAATTGGGCTTGTGTAAAGGCCTTTAGGATTTCATTTTGAAATTTGGGTTTAAGATTTCATTTTGAAATTTTAATTTAGGATTTCATTTTAGTTTATGATGTGATAAGTAAAAATAAATAAATAAAATGATATGGAAATGCTAAGTTGGAATTAAAATGCGATGGTCAACGATGGTATGTAGTAATGAATTGTGGTTAATAGTGGTAGTAATGATAGGCAATGATCAATGGCAAAAGATTGTAATGGGCGACGGCAATAATTATAGTCAATGGTTGGTAATGGCCAACAACAAAAGAAAGAGAAGTGTTTTTTTTGTTTTTGGTAGGTAACATTTTCTGAAATTTTAGGTGGGGAAAGAGTTTTGAAGGGAAAGAGTCCATTAAAGTTAAGTAAGAGTTACAAATTTCACTATTATTGATGGCAAAATCCTGTCAACAGGAAAAGTTCAATGAATACCCAAACTGCAAATGGAGAGTATGAATATGGAAAGAAGAGATTGAAAGAGAGAAAGAATAAGGGACACTAAAAGTTTTTTAATATGGTTTGACTAAAATCCTTTTTTGGATTCCTACATCTATGGATGGTTTTTATTTCTCTGTTGAATATTTAGCAGAGTTACAATATCTATTCTAAGGACTCCCCTATTGTATCTGTTCCTCTCCCTTTTATAGAGGTTGGGAGGTTACAAATATAATTTAATGAATTGTAAATCTGTTACATCAAGTAATAAATATGTTGACAATTTGGACTTCTGCAAGTCAGCTTCTGCAGACTGTAGGTCGGCTTCTGTAGACTAATTTCTATGAGTGGGCCCTGCAAGTTGGTATTTGTAGGTTAGTCTTGCAAGTTGATATTAGTTAGGGAAGTGTTAGAGCTCTCCTTTAAAGCTAAGAGCTCAATTTAAGAGCTGGGAGCTAGATCTCGCGACTTGAAAGCTGGGAGTTGTGAGCTAGAGTTGGAAACTAGTTGAAACCTGCGAGTTAGAGCTCAACCTAAGAACTAGAAGCTAAAGTTCATCTTTAGAGCTGAGACTTACGAGTTAGAGATCTTGCAAGTCTCATCTTTAACGACCTGAAGCTTACACGTGAGGTCACCAGCAACCTAAATGATCTAGATAGTTCACCAATTGGACTTGTTTATTGGGCTTTTACCAACCCATTTCATATAATACCAAAAAAATGCATATAACAACTACATATCAACCAAACACTCAATATGAGAATTAGCTTTTTAATTCAATTACTATCCTCCTAAAATGTCCTAATCAAATGTCTCATTAATAAAACTCAATAAATATTAATAACAATTATAATCTAGATTTGAATATCAAATGAACAAAATAGTTAATTAATAGTTGAAATAATAATACTTCAAACATTTAAAACAATAAATAATTTATGTAATCTACCATGTACTATTATAATCTATACTCATTAATGTGTTTTTAGTAATTTTTATAATTGAATAATTTATTTTGAATGTTTTATGCATTTTAACTTATTTCATAACTTAAAACAATTAAATGTTAATAAATTTTAGTTATATGTAATTAGACACGGCGTTTCAGTAAAATAAATAGTTTTTTTTTTTGCTTAAAATATTATAAGACTGATATATAAATTAATTGTTTGCCAGTGACGAATTATAGAGAGAGAGAGAGAGAGAGAGAGAGAGAGAGACTAAATCATAAATGAGGGCTCTTTTTGCAAAGCAGGGAAGGACTTCATGGCAAATAACTTTCTTAATAAAAACAAATTCTCGAGACAAATTTCAAGGGTTTTACAGGTTGCCCATTAGCCCAAGTTGGACTGCCCAAGTTGCTTGGTTTGTTAAAATTATAGTGCTCCACGTTTGGAGTGAGCACCTTAGGATTCTCCATTACATAATGTGATGCACACTGAATCCAAAAAGTCCATACCCATATAAAATAAAGAATAACCTCTGTATTGATTTTCCTAATAATAAAGTTTATTATTTTTGCTCAAGATTTTAGTTTGAACAGAGGATATATAAATATTACTGTAAATTTTTTAAAAAATTGATAATATATTTTAATCTTAGAATAAAATAATTTATCTTACTTTTGAATTTTATCTTAAAAAATAAAGTAAAACAAAGGTCAAGGAGCTTAGTGCTCCATTATAAAACAAGGTAAACCCCCTTCAACGAGGTTTTGAAGATCCATGCACGAGGGACTACTCAATATAAATGAAAGTATCCAAAAGAAGTATATGCCAATGGGAAAAAAAATGAAAATAGAAACTTACCTAAATTAATATTATGTATATATATTAGCAATATTTTTAATAAAATACTAATTATACTTAAAGTTTACAAATTATCGTATGTAGAATTAATAAATAATTGAAATCAATTTAAACGTGATATTGTCATGTGTACAGATATATCATCAATTGTTAGACAAAATAAATCTACCAATGATTATTTAGTATATTTGTCTCTATGATTTGCTAAAAATTTTAAACTGATGATAAAGGGTGATGACTAAAATAACTTGATCTTTACAACAAGAGAACTCAACCAACTTTCTTCTGAAATAAAAGGTGAAATTTAGGGTGGAAAAAGAAAGAAAGAAAAGGAAGAGAATCAGAAACCAAAACAAGCGTAAAGATGTGCTTAACGTGAAAAGGTAATGCTATTTGGTGGTCAGCTAGTGGTGATACTAAATAATTAGGGTTACTATCAGAATATGCTCCATCAGGAACTACAAATATTATAAATGTGTCAGTGCTCGAGTAAAAGTATGCCGTGCTCTCACTTTTTTATGTTATAAAATTTAATGGAATATTACTTAAAAAGCAAATTAAGCATAATTGTGTAAGAGTGGTTTTATAAGAGTTCGTAGGAATTTAGATAAAGTCATCCAAATAGTTGTACAAATTTAAAAATAAAAGTTAGCAAAATCAAATTATAATTTTGATTCTCTAATGTACAAATTAACTTTATTTTGTCGCTCTTAAATATATTATTTTATTTTCATCATTTAATATATAAATTGACTCAAATTTTATCTATATTACTGAATTACATTAAATTAACAACTAAAAATTATAATTTTAATAGGGTTTAAAATTAGAAATCATTATGAAGGAAAGTAGTGATTCATAAATTATTGATGATTAAATTGAGGATATTTTTGTGACTCAAGTGAATCACATGATTTGCACACTTTTAACATAATATGGTGAGTCTCACAATTTTTTCTTCCAATAATGACTATTAATGTATAACCTCGTTAAAACTTTGTGTATTAATTAAAACTTTTTGTTTTTAATTTGACAAGAATTATCAATTCATATATGATTTAATTAAATTTGTGTATTTTACATATTAAAATAGAATATTATATTTAAAAGTTATAGATTGACGAGAATAAATTGATAATTAAGGCTAAGAGTTATATGAGTAGTATAAATTTATCTTCTTTCAAAAGAAAAAATGTCATTCATATTTTGTGCATAAACCTTGAGTATATATGCATAATCCATGAAACAAAGAAAACAAGACTAATTGTACTAGTTTTTCAAGACAACATCACAATTGTGAAACCAATTAACAAAATTCATCAAAGTTCTTTTCTTTCATATTTTACAAGATACAGTAATAAACTATTCAAGAATCCATGCTATGCACGGGTCATTCTCAACTTCATGTGCTCAACAATAAAGGAAAACTTACTTAGAAATTAAGAAGTTTATTGTATTGGGAAAAAGGTGAATTTTTAAGTAAATAAATGAAGATGGACACTGCAAATTTAGGAACTACTTTTAGAAAAATAACAAAAGTTAAATTAAAAAAAAAATGCTCTTTTAGTTTCATTTCCTGCAATTAAAAGTTAAAAAGACTCAAACTATTGAAATCAATTATACCTCAATATCCAAAAGATTCTATCTTAAAAGGAAGAATGTCAAATATGAAATATATATAGCTCTGTGCATGGAAATATTCGGCACTTAAAAATTTTGCACATACAATGTACTCTCAATCAAACGAAGCAATGAATTGAGATACATAAATCTTCTGACTCCCTCCCCTAACTATCCCTACTCCTCTTTTCCCCTTTTGTTCCAGACGTATTAAATTGGAAAGGTAGATATTCTAATTCGACTTCATGTCCGATTTAGGATATATTGGTACATTGTCAGAGTCATTGCCTACACTTTTTGGGTTGCTTAGCAATGAGAAATAAAAAAGGCATGATTTTGTGATTTTGCATTTTTGGGAGAATTGATGCTTCAGCTTTTGTCACTTTCCCTTTTTCTTGTGCAAAAAACTTCTTTCTACAATTTTGAGTTTTTACAACGCTCCTACACAAAAAAGTGAAGTGTAGAATTTATCCCAATGTAAGTTTCATATTTTACTTATATATTGAAAATAATGTGAGATATGTAAGCAGTATAACTTTTTCTGTGCATTCCATGTCAAACAGAAAAAGAAAACAAATGTTGAAAAATTTATAGATGTGATAAGTTGAGAGCAAACATGTGGTGGATAAGTGAAAGTAGTTTTTCTATTTCGAAGGTTCAAAGCACCTGGTATCTCTGGCCGGCCGCCATATCTTTTGGGGAAGATCAGCATCATACAGCTGCTGGAATTGCAATTGACCAGATTGCCTTATAACTGCACCTAGGAGGCTATTGTTTTGCCAAAAAATTGCTAAGTTGATGTCTATTTTTACATATGGATAAGTCTTTGTCTGAATCATTGTTAACAATAATTGAGATGAGAAAATGTAAATGAAACATTAAAATACAGATAAAAGTATAGTAATATTTTTATTTTGCAATGATGAAATAATAACTTAGTGTATATGGCTGATAAGATAATTCGTTACAATTAATGCAATTATGAATTTGTAAGTGTGTTTAGAATGAACAAAAATAATAATAATTATACATATTTTTATAGAGATATATCTATGAATTTATGTTTAAATTATTGATTTATCCTACAAAATTTAGCACTAAAAAATTAGAAGTTAAATTAATAATTATTAGATCAATAATAAAATAAACTAATACTTTCAAAACTTAATAAATTAATAAGTTATGATACATAAAGACAAATGTGGATACAGATATAATTATGGATATAGTAATACGATATTTTAGATAAATATATTGTACATGAAGGATAATGTGTTTGATATATTTCAGATATGCAAATATATATAAATACAAAATACAAATAATAGAAAAAATGACATGATTGTTTTTCTTACCTAACTAAGTGTAATTAATAGTATTGGGCCACAAATGCATAATCCCATTTGTCACATTTCACCATTAAACAGATTCATACTGTCCTAATGATTCTAGTAGTTTTACAATTACAAGTAAGATGAGATCTCTTACAATAATTCAATAGAAAATATGGTCAAATTTACAGGCTACATCACTATCATAAAATTGTTGAGAATCTCAAACGTGAAAATAACATCTCATTCCTATATTCTACTGCTTATTGGCTAGCAGCCCCCACTAGACAGACCTACGGGTTGTGCACTATATAAACCTCATAATAAAAAGGTTACATAAATGAAGGCCCCTTTAGTATCCTATCAAATAGGGATTCATTCTACCACGTTGATTTATAAGTCAATAATTGTCACCCAATATTGGACAAGAACTTAATAATTTACAGAAAATTTCTCAATTATAAAAAGATTGAATTTTACCCTCAACGATTTTAAAAATTTTAAAATTAAAACATTAAATTATATAAAATTTTTGAATTAGCCTCCATAGTCTAAATACCTTTTTCATGAATTTTTTGAATAAGAATTACATAATCATTCAACATTGGCTCATAAAAAATTGGGGGGAGTGTTTAATTTTTTTTATAAAAAAAAAAAAAGAATGCATGCGTATAATTATTGACGTTGTTACCGAATCTAGATCAAATTACAATAGACCCCATGATCTCTATCTAAAAGCATTTGATTCTGGCTGAAAGTAGAAGACTTGAATTTAAATAACCTCTACATCCAATGTAAATATATTCTGAGGATGACAGTAGGGAAGATGAAAGATTTTTTTTTTTTTTAATTTATATATTCTCGTAGTATGCTTGGTGTCATATCTTTTTCCGCATCAGAAGAGATAGACGAGGCCCATCTACCAACTTTAATATGAACAACATGCCATAAACAAATTTCAATCACTAACCCTCAAACCGATGCCTAATTAACTATAAGTCGCAATCAACAAATGTAATGATCAAGTGTTAGATCCCTTTTGATAGAGGAGGGCCATCTAGCAACTTTAATACGAACAACATGCCATAAACAAATTTTAATCATTAACCCTCAAACCAATGCCTAATTAACTATAAGTAGCAATCAACAAGTGTAATGATCAAGTGTCAGATCCCTTTCACCAACCTAAAACCCTTCACATCATTAGTCAATTCTCCAAAAAAAAAAAAAGAAATTATTTTCAAAATGTCCTTAGGTTCATGAGGAAAATTTGTGGTGTAATTTGATTTCCCCTTTCCTAGCCTGGCAATGTGTTTCAACAATGACCACATCCGTTTATTTAGATAAGTGTGCCCGCAATTCTTTTCACATTTGCAACTATGAAATAACCTTACGTGCGTTTTGTTCGATAAATTTTAAGTAAATAATAGAATTAAGAAATTTTTTTATTAGATATTTGATTCATAACTAGTAAAATCTATTATTATTATTATTTAACTTTTATAGATTCCCTATTTTAAAATTCTTTCTCCACTTAAAGTTTTAAATTATGTTACTTTTTAAAAATAAAAAAAAATATTTTTTTCTTATTTCACGAAACTCTCACCATTACTTTTTATTGTTGACCACTATCTATCACTAAATTATACTATTAATCATCACTCAACATCATTATCATCACTGACCACTGTCTACCACCATATACTGCTTATCACTATTAACCATCATTTACTATCATTACCTATAACCGTTAATCATAGCCCATCACCACTTACAGATGTTTATTACTACCCACAACCATCTTTCGCTATTAACAACCGCCTATCACAATATATAGCTACTAACCACCGTCCACCATCACTTTTCGTTGTTGACCACCATTGACCACCATCTACTATCACTTACATTCATTAACCATCGCTCACCACTATCACTATTGATCATTGCTTATCACTATCTATCCCCATTGATCACCATACACCATTCAATACTATTATTGATCATTACCTACCATCATCCACTACTAATGATCATCGTCCACTTCCACCTACCATCCTTAATTACCATCCATTGTTATTAATCATCATCCAACTAAACAACAAGAAAAGGAATCATAAATAGTGTGATTTCATTCCTTAAATAAACAAAATATACTAAAAAGTAACAGTTACCAATACTCTTACTCCTCTTTATTTAATTATATTCCTCTTCTATTTTCATGAGTTGAATTAAATGCCTATTAAGTTAAATTACTTTATTTACATTGATAATAAATAAGGTCAATTTGATTCATGTTGATAGCGAAAACTGGTCAACGAGTAAACTCCAGTATACCCCAAAACTACAAATTGCAAGTGTGTATATAGGCAAGGAAGAGATAGGAGAAGAGAGAGAACAATAAACACCAGAACCTTTTTAACATGGTTCGGTTAAAATCAATATAATCCCTACATTCACGGTAGTTTATATTTGCTTTTGTGTGGTGGTTTCTCTGTGTATTTCAGCAAAGTAACAGTACAGGAGTTCTCTTACTATTCTGGTAAAGTTTTTACATGTATTTTTCACTATCTCTATTACAATGATTTCTCTTCTTATTTATAGAGATAGTGAGGGTTACAAGTGTAATTTGATAAGTTGTAAAACTATCTTTTCCACCGCTACAGGCAATAAATGCTTGACAATTCACTATTAGTTTTTGGAGGTTGATATGTCGATTTTGGGGGCTGACTTGTCGGTTGGAAAAATATACCATTGACTAATAACTGAACTTGGACGTTCCGTACCTATGCTTAGAGCAACTCATTTGGCAGTCCGAGTTCGTGATGGGCGACCTGTTGTCTGTGTTAGTTGATCTCATGCTCAAGTTCAATGAAAACGAATCTTTTGGAAGATGGCTGGAGCGGCACGTTTCAACCAGTGAATTGGAGTCCGCCCTCAACAAGCTAGAATCTTAATCTTGTCCTACGTCTTGATCTTATGGCTGGCGAGCTGATGTCTCTGTCAAACGATCTTAGTTTTTTAGGTGATCTGGGCCTTTTTTGTTGGACCCATTGTCAGCTTATTTTGCATCGCCCAAAAATATCCACAACAATTCATATTATATTATATTTAAAATAATGAAAAGAATTATGAATTATGATGATTCAATGCAACTAATCATTTATTTAAAGTATAGCTACTTAACCATTGAACAAGTATTTTCAAAGATACTAGCCTTAATCTTAAGATCACATGTAGACGAAGGTTGAGTGTTCAGTTTTTATAAATCTCATTTCTTTATTCTCCATTCTCAATTTTAGCCTTCTTGTATTATTGAAAAAAAGGGCATATTAACTTTGTGGGATTCTTACAAATTGTGAAATGTCAATATTGAGTAGAAATTAAAAAAAAAAAAAAAAAAAGGAAGAGAAGCAAGAATCTCACAATTTGCACCAGATTTCTACAAATATATTTTATAAAAGTGGGATTACTAGTTCACTGACCACACTAAAATGGTAGGGCATTTCTATTGTGATGCAACAGCCAGCATAAAATGTAAGATTTCTTCATGAAATGATTCCATAAGTTTTTAATTAATTAATTAGCAAAAACAAATCTAATTGGAGAAACAATATTCTAGAAGTTTCCTAATTTGTAGGTGGTCAGAATTCCAACTAGGTACAAGGGACAAGTTTGCATACTGTAAATGAATTCAATTCTCATATTAGTGACTCTCTTGCACACTTGTGGTGGGGTTACCTCATCTTACCACATACACAGATGGATTTGCTAACTCACTCAAATTAGTTCTTTGAACTCTCCAAGTTTTTTCTTCTTTTGATTTGATTACGAAGTTACGGGTTCCCAATATGAAGCAAAAACACAAACAAGTGGCAACTAATCACACTAGGTTGTGGGGGCAGAAACATCCATCATCGTTGTCCAATAACATTTAAAGACTTTCAACGATAGGAACAGAGTAAGTTATAGAAAGATATAGATGTAAATTAATTTGTAGGTCTCTGCATTGAATTTTGTATCTTATTGTATTTAAAATTTTTGTGGATATTTCTCTTCTAAGATAAGCAATTTAGGAGGAGATGATCTAACTTCTTGTATAATTACAATTAATCATAGTTGTAAAAAAGATATTGTATACAATATCATATTTAGAATATATTATAGTTGTAGACTAATTTAAAATTATTTTTTTAAAAATAAAAAATATTTATATACTTTAATTATAATATATGTCTTTATTTTTATCTAAAAAAATAATTAAATTATCAAATTTATTATTTATATATCAATTTTATGGGATCTATATATAATAAAAATTACATTTTAAAATTTTTAAGACATTGAAAACTATAATTGATTTTTTTTTTTATTGAGTGAGAGTAAGAATATGTGTTATGATTAAAATATACAAATATTTCTCTTTTTAAAATATAAATAATACAAAATACATGATCTATGAAAATCTTAGAAAATGAACAATGCTACAAACCTAACTTAATGTCACATTAGTGATAAGGGTTATAACTCTTAACCCCTTTTAGAAACGTGGGTCCTATCAAGTGTGAGATTGTTGTAAAATTAACATTTATATATGTAACTTATATTATGTCTCATGCTTAGGAATGTAATAGGTCAGAATAATAATAGTGTTATCAATTTTATATGACTAATTTCATTCAAATAATATCATATTAGGGATGTTAAACGGACCGGTCCGTGCGGATGCGGGCCTAAACGGACCAAATTCGTTTAGGCCCGCATTTAAACGAACCAACTTTTACCTGGTCCAGTCCGTAAAAAAATACGGACCAGTCCGCATGATCCGTGAACTTTAAGATAGTTTAATGCCAAATTAGTCGGTCCGCGAGGACCAGACTTGGTCCGCATAAATACGAGTCTAAACAGACTTGGTCCGTTTAGGCCCGCATTTAAACGGATCAATTTTTGCTTAATCCAGTCCGCAAAAAAATACAGATCGATCCACAAGACCCGCGAACTAGTGGTCCGTTTAGCATCTCTAATCATATGTGTTTGTGTGAGAAATAATATGAATAGAATATATTTCCCACTTTTCTAGAAATTCATCAGCCACCGCATATAAACGGTGAACTGAACTTGGCTCCAAATTAAATCAAAGGGGTCTCCTTGCTCTGTTCTCTCCTTTGTTAGTTAGCAATAATGGTGTCAACTTCTTCTCCCACTTCTAAGGTATGTCATTTTTTACACACATCTCTTATCTTCTTGCTGGCCAGTCTCTTCGTCTTTCACAATACTCTTCAAATTGCATATTCTCAATCTCTAAACAGCTGCAGGAAGTTCAATCAAACGAAAAATGGGTGGAAAATGGCCCTTCTCGCAACGCCAAATGGTGGTACTCGACCTTTCACACAGTCACTGCAATGATAGGCGCAGGCGTTCTCAGCCTGCCTTATGCCATGGCGTATCTTGGATGGTATATACTTCAACACAATAATTAGCCTCGAAAACCACACTACAATTCACCACCTCAACAATACTGACTGATATGGTGGTTGAAAATTAGTTATTACCCATGATTCAAAATACGTCTGCATCAATTGATGCAGACGCAATATGAACGAATTTTGAAGTTTTCCAACCACATTATCATCATTTTTCATTATACTATATTTGTTTTTTCTTAATTTTTTGTGACCAAAAAAAAAAACTACAAAATCTCTGATAGAGATAAAAACTCCGGTAGAACGGGAGTTAGAAATTGTAACTTCAGCTTTGTCGAGATTTCTAGGGTGATTTTGACAGTTTCACCGCCATACCAAGCAGGTTAGCCTACTGGGAACTAAACATGAGATCTACTTTCTCATCTTTTGCAGGGGTCCAGGGATTATGATGATGGTGCTATCATGGTGCCTAACCTTGAACACAATGTGGCAAATGATCCAGCTCCATGAGTGTGTTCCGGGAACCCGGTTCGACCGCTATATTGACCTTGGTAGGCATGCTTTTGGACCTAAACTTGGGCCATGGATTGTGCTGCCTCAGCAGCTAATTGTACAAGTTGGGTGTGATATTGTGTACATGGTGATCGGGGGCAAGTGTTTGAAGAAGTTCATGGAGATAGCATGCACCAATTGCACACAGCTTAGGCAGTCTTACTGGATTCTGATTTTTGGTGCCATCCATTTCTTCCTTTCTCAGCTTCCCAATTTCAACTCTGTTGCTGGGGTTTCATTGGCGGCAGCTGTCATGTCATTAAGGTAAAGTATGCTTAGTGTTCTTAATTAGGAGTCAGTCATTTTCTTGCGCAAAGAGGGACGGAAAGACAAATACATACGTGTGGGTCCCACACTTTATAAAATTCTATAGTTATAAATGTTAGAAATAGTTTGATTGGCAAAAAAAAAGTTTACAGGAAGAAGAACTTTTTTATAAGTAAAAAATATTTGAATTATTTGATTTACTATTAACTCAAAAAATAAGGAAAGTTATATTTCTCAAAAAGTTCTGCTTCTTATCAAATATGAAAAGTTACTTATTCAATCTTCTCAGATAAGTTCTATTTTTAATATTTTTAATGAAATAAAATTATAAAATTATCTTTATAAAACTTAAATAATGACACATGAGAATTTACTTTTTCAGAAGTTTTACTTACTTATGTTGAAATTATTTCTATTATAGATTTCTTAATTTATAAATTTGTTCTATTATTATCTAAGGTAATAAAGACGATTAATTTATATAACATTATATAATGAGTCCGATGATATCATAGCTTAATATTTTTTGTATTGAACTAAGTCACTTTGATGGGTGATATCCAAATCTATTAGGTCACAAGTATATATTGGATAGGTTCTAAAGTCTTATAACTTCAAGTCAAACACTTTTTCTCATCAGAAAGCAGTCATAAAAAATTTTTCAGTAAAAAATTGGAGTCATTAAAAGTTGAGATTCTGCTAAAGTTAGAAAATCAAGAGGATCAGATAATCTTAAACTCATTTAATTTTTTATATTTTACTATATTTAATTACATAATCAATTGATCCAGTTAGTATTCTCTATAAATTTTTTTCATTAATTTAGTACAAATCAAATAATTTTTAGTATTTTTCAGGAAGTTTACATAAGAACTTACTCCATGAAAAATTCAACTTTCCATGGAAGCTTACTTTCTATATAAACCAAACAAGTACTTAGTGATTGTATTTATTTTAAGAAAATGAACTTACTCTAAATACACAGCAGATTCCTCTTTTTCAATCCTTACAGTTCTTACTGAGGAAATTGCAATAATGCCTTCTTCTTTTTTTTCTTTTAATTTTGAATTTTGAACTTATTTACCAGTCCTCACAATGCTTACTGGAGCATAGTTTGATATTTGATTGCATAAATTAAAAAAGATCTTTGGGAAAGCTTTTTTGGAATCTCCAGAAAAGGGTATCGGTACCCATGTGCGAAAAGCACAGATAGGTCGGTTGTTCCCATGTAAATAGAATCTGATAGAAAAGCTAAATTTACCTTTCTAGTCCGGGAAATGTTAGCTTTTATTGATGAAATGAAACAAAAGCAAGAGTCCTTTTAATCTAGGGTCATTAATTCTGCTATAAACTTTACTGTTAGATTTTACCTTAAACAACAGATCTTTCCATACTTGGTATAGAATTTTGTAGCTGAAGATTTGAATACCTGCTTTTTAGTGGTTCAATTAATATCATCACATTTTAAGACTCATTTTTATTAGTCGATCATCATCATGATGGGATTAATAAAAATGAGTAATTTGAATGTCGTGCTATCAACAACACAATTATATTTGTAAATACTGAAATCATTCTCTTAATTATAAACTGAGTATTTAGTTAAAAAAATGAAAAATTATATTTTGAAGGAAGTGTTATTCTTCGAATGATACATTTAAAATCTTTTCAACCATACTCTAAATATGTTATAAGTAAAAAAAAAATATAAAACAAAATTATAAGTTATTTCGATATCTTTTACAAGTGGAGTTGTTCCTGAATAAGTTTTTCATACTGCTACATGAAGTTCATAAATAAGACTGCACATATTATGCAATTCCTAATTCCACATCTTTGATTGGCAACAGCTATGAAGCACCAAATCCACTTAACATTCTTGAATTTACCTGACAAACCATCAACCATTTGATGTTTTTCCTGAGATATATTGTTAAAAATAGTAATAAAATCATACGAAAGCTTTCTTTTAATTGATGGTTTAAGAAAAAAATTACAATAAGAACTATCGTCCCCTTTTAGTTTATTTTTGTTAGTATCATTTTAAAAAAGATAAAAATTCAATTCCTATTGCAATAGTAGGAATAAAAAAAAAATTTTAGTGCATGATTCAAAATTTCAGGCAAAAACACAAAATTGTGTTTACATCTATGCTAAAATGACATCAACGTGACCAAATTAAAGGGAAAGAATCCAAATCCTTCAAGCCATTATTGGTACAAACACCGCCTTACTAATGCTATGATGGGATTGTGATATGCAGCTATTCAACTATAGCCTGGGTGGCTTGTTTGGATAGAGGGCGTATTGACAATGTGAGCTATGCCTACAAGAAGACAAGCACAGCAGACTTGATGTTCAGGGTGTTCAATGCATTAGGCCAAATCTCATTTGCCTTTGCTGGCCATGCTGTGGCACTTGAAATCCAGGCCACAATTCCATCCACACCAGAGAAGCCCTCAAAGATAGCTATGTGGAAAGGTGCTATTGGTGCGTACTTCATCAATGCAATATGCTATTTCCCAGTTGCACTTATTGGATATTGGGCTTTTGGTCAAGATGTTGATGACAATGTGCTTATGTCTCTTGAAAGGCCTGCTTGGCTCATTGCTTCTGCTAACTTGATGGTTTTCATTCATGTTGTTGGTAGCTACCAGGTATGCCTACTCAATTAAGAGCTCCTATCAAATCCAAACTAGATTGAATGCACTCTGTCTCATAATTACGCATAAGGAACAAGCTGAATCAAGTAGATGGAAATAGTTTAACTAAAACTATATCATATATAAAAGTGTGAGATTCACAAAAATATTGTATTTATGAGTGAGATGGTGGACTCTACAATTGCGAATGATGTTAAATATTATCGAGATTATAAGTCTCATATAATTGTGAGTAAAATAGTGGATTTCACCACCTATGTTAAAATTATGAATCCTTGTAACATTTTTACGAGTACTATAATTAAATATATTGAATATTATTTCACTTACAAGTGTGAGACTTTTGTGACTCAGACTTATGAGTATAGCATTATTGTATTCAAAATATTTATTTTTATATTTATATTTTCATGTTTGTTCTACGTTCTTCTCAAAATCAATTATTATTAACAATAATTGATGTGAAGACATGAGTTAAATGTGAGAATACAAGCACGAAAGTATAACCAATATATTCTATTAGGCTTTTGCTGGATTTTCCTTGTTGATGTAGAAAGCTGGATTGTAGGTCTATGCCATGCCTGTTTTTGACCTGATAGAGAAGATGATGATTAAGAGATTGAACTTCCCTCCAGGAATTGCACTTAGACTTGTTGCCAGATCTTCTTATGTAGGTAAGACACCAACAGCATCCTCCTTGGTCAATACTACCAGGTAAAGTACTATTTCTCCAAAACAAATTGAAAAGCTAACTAAGCCTTGGAAATATTGCAGCTTTCACATTATTTATTGGTGTTACTTTCCCTTTCTTTGGTGATCTTCTTGGATTCTTTGGTGGATTTGGCTTTGCTCCCACTTCATATTTTGTAAGGATCTCTCTCTTTCCTTTTCAATTGTGGAAGATCTTTGGGCTATAATCTCTCTAAAATTTTAAAAATACAAAATTAAATCTTATGTATTTAATTTTTTTCAAAAAATACATATTTAGTCATTGAATATTGAGATATTTTTCTGGAAGTTTTTAATAATTTTTACTTCAATTGCTCCAAAAATATTTATCCAGCTCCACATCTAATCTTGCTTATAAATAAATTGTTGCAGCTTCCAAGTATAATGTGGCTGATAATCAAGAAGCCAAAGAGATTCAGCACCAACTGGTTCATCAATTGGGTAATCAATAATACATTAATATTCAATAGCTAAAATACAAAGCACCAAAAATCAGTCACTGGGTACTTTCTGTTTGAATTGACTGCCAATTTATGTGTAAATGTTCAGGCTGCAATATGCATAGGAGTGGGCATTATGTTGGCATCCACAGTTGGTGGCTTGAGGAATATAATTGCTGATGCATCCACATATAGTTTCTACACCTAAATCATAGTGCAGACAGGTCTTTGAGCTCTCTCCCTGTGTATCAACTATCAGGTTTGAAAATGTCTACCCACCAAAATCATGGTGCTGTATTTGAAAATCTGAAAGCTGTGGGCTGTGGCAACTTGTATTATGTAAGTGACTTGCATTGGGGAGTTGATTCAGCAGTGAGAAATATATGATTAAGCATATTTTGCGGCTGTAATTTGTACTAATTAAATGCAAAAACTATCTCTTGGAGTTAAGTTGTACGAATTTTTCTCATAAAATTTCATGTATAATTTTTTTTTAACTCGTTTTGATATTTGAATAGGTTAATCCGTGCATGAACTATCCCGAAGACTCTCTAATGACTTAAGTTAAACAAAAAAATATAGTTGAACAGAAATAAATTTATAATACTCTAATTAAAAATTCTGGTGTCTAAATTTGAAATTGTCTTGTGTATTAGATTTATAAGTTTTTAAACTACAAATTATGAATAATTCATTAAATATTTTCATGAACGGTGAGTTACACTGCATTAGACATCTTAAAAATTTTCTATATTTTTATTTAAACTTTGTTTACATGGAAAAAAAATAATGAGGAAACAAAATTTTGAAATTTAATTTTTTTTGTTCGGGAGAAAAGAAGAAGAAAAGAAATCTTAAAAACAAAACTTGTAGTTATAATTTTTTAGTCATCTTAAAATTAATTTTTTTTCTCATTTTCTCCGGTTTAAATTTGAAAATTTTCTCTTTTTTCTTTCTGACCAAACAAATGGTTAGATTGTGTTGTGGATATTTTTGGAATCGAACAAATAGACTGATAAAATATCAATGGATAAACTTAATTAATAAAGACCCAGCTCAAACAGGATTGAGGTTATTAGAGTAAGACATTAAGTCGCTAAATGCAAACTCAGATCGTTGATCAACAAGGATCAAACTAACAACCTTAAGTCATTAAAGAGTAGGTTTAGCCCACAATTCGAAACATACTTTCCCAACCATTAATTCAAAAAAATCTGTTCAACTACCTATTTAATAGAAATCCATTATTAATCATTATATAATCAATTGATGATTAGATTTATTTCCGTTATGGAATTATATTATAACACCTTGACTATTATAAAGAGGAATGAATAACAAGATACTGAGGTTCAGTAAAAATATTGAGAAATAAGATAACTGTGAACATAAACATTATCTTAAATTAAATTACGTTAAAAATTTTTGTTGATTCTCTGTTCTTCTTCTTTCTCTTTCTCTTTCTCTTTCTCTTTCTCTTTTACACTCAAATTATAAATTGAATTTTCTGAAGTTTTTGATTGATTAAATTTACATGTCTAACAGATTGAATTCTGGTTACCTTAATATTGGTGGTAGGTGAAAGCACAAACCTCTACTTTGTGTATGACCAAAGTGATGCGACTTTTCTAATTAATTAATATTAGTGGATCATTCATCTAATTAGTAACCATCCGCCTTCTTCTTTATCATAATTTTAAGAATTGGACTAAATGGACTGATTGGATCCATCAATCCCTCGGTGAATCAGGTTGATAATGATCACAACCAAGATCAAAATTAGTTGAACCGATTTGTTTTAAAATTACTATTTTAAAAAAACTTTTACAATTTTGTAATATTTAAGGTGTAATAATTTTATAATTTTACATTAATTGAATTTATGTTTTTTTATTATTTTTAACATAGATTATTATTACATGATTTGTGTTTCTATTATTTTTCTATTTATAATTTATATTATGTTATTTTTTTTATTTCTATCATGAGCCAACTTATTATAAATATATAATATTAGTATATATGTAAATATATAATTTATATTTTTAATTTAAAATTGATTCAATTAATGAACCAGTGATTAAACTAATACTTTGTTCGATTCAATGAGATTTTAAAAACTTAGTGTCCAGCACCATTCTTTTATTTTAATAATCTCGTTTCATTTTATTTGAATGGCTTTCTCATTTACTTAGAAAGTTGCCTTGGGACATATATACTAATTAACACTTAACATAGAATTAGAATTGATCCCACCCCAACAAATAATAATAATAAAATAGATAGTCCTTATTATTTGGAGTTTTAGGATAAAATTTAGTCATACAATTATTTCATGAATCTCTGAACTTTAGGGTATATTTGATTTATGGAATGTTTTATTCTCAAAAATGTTTTATTTCTGGGAATCTTTTATGTTTGGGAATATTTATTTCTCACCTTCGTAGGTGAGAATAAAATTTTAAACTTTTCTTCACAAATTTTATTCCTAAATATCTTTTATGTCTGTAAATAATTTTTTATCTTTTATATTAAACATGAAAAAAATTTATTCTTATCTCATTTTTTCAAAATTTAAAAAGTATAACTGATATTAAACACACTTTTAATATTTGAGGGAGGCCAATCGTGTGGCGGACTACATGGCTAATATAGCTCTAATTTCCAATAAATTGAATTTGTGTAAGTATCTCAATTAAAAAGTTGCGAGTCAGCTTTTTGAAGTGGTTGTTGGCGGCATATAAATTAGATGGTTGCTTAAAAAATATTTACGTAAGGTCCTCATAAAACTAAGTATGATGTTACATAAGTAATTTCGTTGATAATTAAACATTATATAATTTAAGTTATTAGATATGATTTAGTGACGAGAGACTGAAATAATATATTAGAGATTTTATGTTTCAATCTTTTGGATATTAATACATATAAAAGATTTTATAAAAAAAATTGTAAATACTAAAAAAGGTTGATATTAATTTTTTTTTGTTTGAAAGAAATTATATTGTATTTAAAGTGCAACAAAACTTGTAATAATAGAAAAAAAATTTTGAAAAAAAAAAGTTATCTTAAATATGTCTTTAAATTGTTGAGAGAAAAAATCTCATATGTAGCCAATTTTTATAATGCATGGGAAGACGACACTTAAGAAAGTCTATGTCAGTATTTTGGAAAAACCATCTAAATATACATGTGTCATTTGATAAGGCCACCAGTTTCATCCGTAAATATTTTTCTTTTTTCTTTTTTCTTTTTTTTTCTTCGCCCATTTATACCGAGACCAAAATACACGGAAAAATATGATAGAAGTCAGTAACAGAGAGTCAGAGACGGAGAGACTGGGAGATGGAGACCACGATATCTGGAAGACTAGCCCTCTCTCCTAACCACGTTTTCAATACAAAGCCAGGTTCTTTCTTCATTTCTCCTTGCCCTGTGAATTTGATGTCCTTTTTCTGTGAAAATTTGAATTCGAACCTCGATTGTAACGATTCCTGGGAAGTTTCTGATTCAAATTTCATTCTTTGTGAGCAAAATTATGTGGGTTTAAGTGTTAGGAGTATGATGTTTACGAATTGTTCTTTGCTGGTTTCAGTTACTATTGCGCATGAGATTTTCGTTTGCTTCCCAAGGAATGTGTTTTTTTTTTTCCTCTGATAGTTTTTGGGTTCGATTGGGTATCTGATATAAGTTTCTAGAGAATCAGAAGCACTTCAGTGGGTGGTAATTCTGCTATAACGGTGTTTCCAGCGACTTAAGCACTCCTAAAATGTGCCAGAAGACAGAGGAATATAATGATAAACTCTAGGATTGGGGCCAAACTTTTATACTGAGAATAATTTCTATAGGCTCCTTCCTCCTCTCCCTCACAACAAGTACATATCTTCAATTCATTTCCTTTTCTATATTTATGGAATTTGGATAAAGCAAATGAGCCTATAGAAAAGCATCAACAAGTTGGATTGGTAAGAAATTCCTTTCTGGAATAGAAGTGAAATAATTCGCAAAGCCAAGGCTAACAACTGAGGAGTTGGTAAATTCTAGACCGTTAAAAATGTTTGCAATTTTCTGGCAATTTAATGTGGTCGTCACTCGTCAGTATATAATTATTTATATCTTTGAAAAGTATGACTTTTAAGATTTAACACGGAGTTCTGAATCTGCTATTACAATGCGTAGGATGAGTGCTGGTGCATGGTGGTGGTTTGTACGTTTGATTTAGATGATAGCTGCTATGCAAAAGAGTAATGTTAGTGGCTAAGCCACATTTGATGAGCTTAGGGTTTAGTAATGCTTGTGATGTGATGGTTTTTGATCCTCCATTTATATAACTGCACTCCGGAAGAGCATTTTATGCTAGTCCTTATGGATTGTCAACTTGTTTAAATTTTATATTGACTCTCATTGTAGTTTGTTTTTCCGTAGAATGTGATCTGTATAATTATTTCTTCAGCTTTATGCAGCTCAATTTTATCAGCAAGTTTCTAGCTTTATTGGAAAATCTATATTTTACGTTACTATTTAATTAGAAGAAACTCAAATCATTAGATGGAGTAGTAAACAATTTTAGTTTCATTTGAGATTTGGGTGTGGAAGTTGCAATGAGAAGCACTTTGGATCAAGTGGTATATGATGAAGATTGAAACCTGCAATAAGTTATTGAATAGTTTAAAACTAACCAGCTTCTACTTTCTGTTGGTTATATAGCGTAATTATTAGAATATATTTGGTTTCCTTTCTTTCTTTTTTCTGGTGTATTTGTCTGCTTCACTTGTGATTGTGTTTGATTCTTTGTTACTTTTCCTTTCCTTTTGCTCATTTCAACAAGATGTATTTGTATTTGTATTTTTTTTTTCTGGAAGTGGAAGTACATTTAATGTATTCCCTCTTATCTTGTTTATGCATATCTCATTTTTCTTTTAAAAGTTCATTACTAATAATTCTTTGCCATGTGCAGGTTATTCCCTATTTATATTTGTAATCATTTTTTTTCTATATATTTGTCAATCATATTTATGTTGTGATTGTGAACATCCTATGCATTGGTTGAGTGCTTCAGCTACATTATTTATAATTGTATTACAGGGGACAAATATTCTTTTTGTAAAGGACCATGCTCCAATCTATGCATTCCCATGGCCATAGCAACAGGATCAGGTAAAGGAGGAGGGCTGCTGGAGAAGCCTGTTATTGAAAAAAGCACACCTGGCCGTGAATCTGAATTTGATTTGAGGTATGTAAAACTTTTGATATGTTGTGATCTATAAAATTTATTTTACTGCTCCATTTTATTAATTACAATATTAGGGGGATCCTCATTACGGGGTTCATTCTAAAGGTGAAGAATTCTAGGAAATAGTAAAATACCATTGCTTCTAGTGTTAGAAGTTGGTGTAAATTCTGTCAACAGATCACTTTTATAAGTAATTGAGTTTAAGATAGGCAGTTGTTTGTGAAACCATCTAGATGTGGTATAAAAGTGTCTCATGAAACCTCGGAGATATGAGATACTATTAAAAATTGAATCAAGCCAAATGTTTTTAGATTGTAAATTGGAAAGAAAAAAACGAATGGCTGTTTGATCTCTATAATGACAAGAACCAAGGAGATCCATTATAGTGTCCAGATTCTGTCCCTTTCAGCTACGTCAGTTGGTTGGTATCATTTAATATCAACTACAGATATTTTTCTTTTTCTTTCTTTGTAGACCAAATGAAAAAACAAACATTGAATTCTGGTATATCTGATCTGTGCAGGAAATCAAGGAAAACATCACCGCCATATCGTGTAATATTGCACAACGACAACTTCAATAGACGAGAATATGTTGTGCAAGTACTGATGAAGGTTATCCCTGGGATGACCCTTGACAATGCAGTCAACATCATGCAAGAAGCGCACTGCAATGGCTTGTCAGTGGTGATCATCTGTGCCCAGGCTGATGCTGAAGAACACTGCATGCAACTAAGAGGCAACGGCCTATTGAGTTCAATTGAACCTGCAAGTGGTGGTTGCTGATGACAAGCTTCAACTGATGGGTATGGTGCCGTCATAGGCGAGATTGGAAAAACTAGATGGTGTACATAATCTGTTGTCACGGAAGTTCAAGATACTAAAGAGAAAAGGAACCTATTTTGTATAAAACTTGGTCATCCTATGATTAAAGACAAGAAATAGCTGAGATCTTGAATAAGGAATAGCACAACTCAATGCATCAACAATTTGAGTCAACAACAAATAACAAAAAAAAAAAAAAGGAAGGAAAACGTATTACAATGGAACTTTGACAAGAAAAGAAAAATTAATATCAGCGTTGTTAAATATGCCAGCAACATAACTTCATCTTGTGAGCCATCTTGCAGCTCTTTGGAGGATTGTGTATCCCTCAGGCATTTAGAGCCCTTCAGGAGATTGACTTTGGGACTAAACGCTTGCTCTAGTTCAACTCCAATGAAGCAAAGTTTTTCACTACACGTATATACACAAGCAAAACCAAAGGCAAAGGCACTCACTGTTAGATTAATTCTGCAGCGCGAAACATAATGTGCTGTATTTTGGAATAAGGATGTCCAAGGGAGCCTCAGAAATGCATGCAAACACGTAAGGAGGGAATAAATGGAAAAAAAAATACTAGTTGTACAAATTTCTCTCACAATCTATCTACATCTTGTATATATAACACAATTTACTTAAAACCAATCCATTAATAAGTGGGATTGATTTTAAATAGATTACGTTATGCATGTAAAGTGTGTGAGATCAATAGGAATAAGGTTATGCATGTACCATAGCTCAAAATGTTTGTATACCATTAAAAGGAGCAATAATCTGCTGAGATTAATTTGAAATAGTCCAATTTGGATCTGGTCCAGTTACAATATCTTGATCTTTACCCACAAATTCTGGACACCCACTTGAAAAAAAAGTAAGAAAAAGATAAACTAAAGAAAACCTCTTGCCCCTCGGGTGGATACAGCAGAAAGCTAAGCTCTATTGCAGCTGGCCATTGTAATGAGTATACTGCAAAATGTATACGCAGAAATGTGATAGATAATCACTAACCAATAGCTGATCCTTCATGATTCAATTGGAGAAAGGAAAGATTGGATGCCAAAAACGATGAACAGAATTCCACCTGAGAGTGCAACCTGCAAAATAGTGTACAATTTGGAGATATAATGATCTAAACTTCATGTTTAAGGGTTTCTACGAGAAAGAATATTAACTTCAATGAAAAAGTGAACAGCTTCAAAGGAAATAGACAACATTTCATCATAAACCATGTGCAGGTAGAGACAAAGATAAAGGACATAATTTCCACAGGCAAGTTAAACAAAATGAAATTTGAAAGAAACTATTACTATTTTTTCAGATATCTGAGATGCCAAACTCCTTCCTCCTACAACAGCAGCAGCAATGCACAATGCTTGGCCCCTGTGAAAAACAATCAAGAATTAAGGTACCTTGGAAATTTCTGGACCTTAGGAATGGAAATGGGAAGGGTATGAGTAGGGGATCAAGATTGCTGTAACTTGTCCCATTTAGAAATAGTCTATCCATTTCTATCCCCTTACCCACATGGCTAGATTTTTGAATATCCATTCCCTTTAATTCCCCAATCCCCAAATCTCCATTTTCTCATTTTATCTAAATGATGCATATTTACTTACATCCTATTATGTTTTTTAATAAAAATTAAAATTTTAGTTGAAGTTTTTCTTTAAATTTTTGGTATATTTAAATCAAATAATTATATACATAATTATTATTATTATTATTATTATTATTATTATTATTAAAGTGTTAGCTTTACATATATATATATATATATATATATATACACACACATTATTATATATTATATATTATATCCGTATCTATTTTTTAACATCTAAATCCACACCTATATGAATAAAAATTACGGATATTTATTGGATGTGGATAAAAGTGTGATCCCCACCTTATCCACATCAAAAGCAATATAACAGCCACATACATGCCATTATGTAAACAGAATGATAGCAAAGAAATTATAGAAGACATGCCATAATGGTCGTCCAATTGGAAAGAGCCAAAAGAGTTCCTCTGAAATAGATTGAAGCTTTAATTAGAGATAAATGGATACGTAAACAGAACTTACAGAATCCCACCAAGAACGACACCAAGGGTATTCTCATCTGCAGCCAAACCAATGGTTGCAAGCTGGAATACAACAAAGTTAGCGTAAAGAACAGTCTCTAATCATGAAACTGAAGCAGGAAAAAAAGGGGGAGGGAAAAAAAATTAAAACTCCTATAACTATGCTTACCTGGCTCTTGTCACCCCATTCACCAAACAAATTGATTGAAAATGCCTGCAGAACAGACACGATGAACAGGATAAGATCTAAACCCTATCTCATTGTTCAATTAAATACTCTACAGTGATAATATTACCTTCAGGAAGATGGGTGAGAAAAACCGAGAGAGAAAGGGCCTTTTATGCTTTTTCAAATCATCATCATCATCATCCTGGAAAAAAAGATAAAATGCTCATATCTGAGAAATCTGTTCTGAAATTATTCAATCATTTATTGGAAATATGCAGTAAAATTCTTGTTCCAAACTTATAAATATGTTCCACTGCAGTTTAGCATGGTTACTGCAACTAAAGAATCATGACTAAGTGATATGTGTAAAGGGAAGAAATCTGAAACAAATCCACAATTGAATTATTTGGCAAAGATGACAAAAATCTTCAAGATCTGACATGACCCTGGTTGCAATTTTACAGCTATTCCTTCAAAGCTGGAGATATCCCATGAAGTTCTGGACCTATCAGTGTCAAAGTACATAGAACAATAATTGCGATAACCAATCCCAGAAGAATAAACGACTCAAGCTTGATGCTAGACAAAAAGTCCAGAAATTACAAAATAAGTTTTTAATTATATTTCATGATTCATCTAATAGCTTGAGACAAGATATGATAATAACATTTTGCGTCCAACTTGTAATTAGCACTACTATGTTTTGTTCAAGTATATATCAAAGAACGACAGACAGGCAGACTAAACTTTCAATGCAGGAAGCAACAGGGTGAAGGCAAAACATTTTTCTTGATACTAGTGGTGTACCTTCTTTGCATCTTTTCTGTCTCCCCTATTAGCCTTCCAATCTGCATCCTAATCGCAACATAAAGGTGATGTCAAGAAGAAAGCAGAAAACTGAGGTTGATCAAAAGATGAGATATACAATAGAATGAAAACCCAACCAATTTTGCTTCAACTTCAGCCAATTCTTCTTCATCCCTGCCAAAGTAAATTGTTAAACATGAGTAAATGCTGGAACTAGTGAGTCTGAGAAGTAGTAAATCATCACCCGTCTCCAACGATTGCATCCTTCAAGGACCATATTCCAAATGCAAAGAACAACAATGTTGTGATGTGATGAGTCCATGTACGCGAGATCTGTGGAATTACATATAGATCACTCCGGTCAGGCCATAATTGAAGGGAAAAAAAAGTATCACACTAGTTGAACAAGAGTTTGTCACACAAACTTCGTAAATATAAATGAACTCAATTTGACATGCATATTCACTGATTGGACACTACCCAATAGGGAATATCTAGGGAGCATCATTCTCAAGATGGCTACCAGATACATCAATCTGGATCAACAGGACAACAGCTGCGCAGGACAAGTAATGTCAAAATTGGTTGGATTTAACCCAATGCCCTGTGTTTGGTAGAATTTTGCTTTTGACCCAAGATTGGTATAAAAAATAAGAATAGTATCACTTGATAAGGGATTGGCATGAAATAATTCTAACTTGACAAAAACTTGAGACTAATAAGTATTGACTTGTTAGATTAACAGATTAATTTGTTAACCTAATTCTATTGAATAAATAAATTAGTGTGTCTATTTATATATTAAAATTAGATATATAAAATAATGTTAAATAACTTTTAATATTTGATGAGTTCATGTATATATATATAAATATTCTCAACATGTATTACAAAAATTTATTAAAATATATAATTTCATACAATTTTAATTTATTAAATTTAAAAGAAAATTTAATAAATAAAAATTATGTAAGAAAATTATAATTATAAAACTTAAAATTAGTATAATAATAATTACATAAACTAATTGCTATAAATAAATAATATATTAAGTAATAAAATAATTAATCACTAATATTACAACATAATAAATTAGAAATTGAGAAAGGTTCTAATAATAAAAAAGAAAAAAGAAAAGGCTGTCTACAAGGGAATGAAAAAAAAAAACCTAAACAATAATATGAATGAACAATTAAATATTAAACAATAATAGCACAACTTACGTAAAAGAAAAATTATTTGAATAAAATATTTTTAATAAAAAATTAAAAATACAAATAATGATACGAATTTGTAGGTGATAATAATAATAATTTATTTCAATTAATTAGTAATTATAAAATTAATATTTAAAATATAACTAATTGTTTAACTCACTTGATAAATATTAATCTGGGATTAAAATTAGTAATATATCAATTCAATTTAGTCCCGTTCTAGAACTAATTTGATATATAATTTTTACTTGTCAAATAGATTCTCTAAAATTGGATTAGTCCATTTTAAAAGATGTACAATGGATACGAGTTTATGATTAAGTTATATTTCTTATAGCACAGCTTAGCTTGGGTGTATGATCTTAGACTAAACCATTAAGTATTAGACTGGTTTACTGACATTATGAGAATGCCAATGCATAATTTCCAGGCGTTTTATTATTTCTCAAAGAATAATCCATTATAAATGTGCATAACAAACCACAAAAAAAAAAAAAAAAAAAACTATATCTAGTAAAATCTTTCTTTTGCTGAATTATGATGGCATTAATTGGAGAAATTTTTCTCACATTCTTAAAAATATTTTAAGGAAATATTAGATTCTTTTATTTGATTCAAAATTTAGAAAATTTTATTGGAGAATATTTTTAATTCAATATTCTCACAAAATTTTCTTCAGAGGAAGGTAAGTATCTTATATTTTCATAACATGCAAATGTTTAGTTATATAAAAAGATTATTTTATCTAATATTTCATTAATATCTTATCACTTCAATCCATCATCATCGTCCATCGTAAACCACCTCTCATCATCATCCATCACCATTGATTATCATCTGCTACTATCCATTACTATTAATCATTACTTATTATCATTGATCATCATTTATCATTGATAACCACCATCAATTACTATTAATCATTATTCCCCACCGTTGATCACTATCTATCATCACTGTTTCGCTGTTGACCATCGTATACCACTCTTAATTGTTTAACTTTCTAATGTTGAGCGTTCGATTTTTAATGATAATAATTTTGATAATTTCACCGTATATCACTCTTAATCATTTAACTTTTCGATATTAATCGTTCAATTTTTAATGATGATAATTTAATAATATTTTTAAGAATCTTTTTAATTAAATTAAATAATGTTAATGTGATATTTTCAAAAATTACATTCTTAACAATTATTTTTTAAAATATTAAGATTCTTAAAAGTATAATTTCAGAATTAAAGTAATAATTAAGATAACTGCGCCCAAGACACACTAAGTATTGTTTGGCCACCCACAATCTGCCAATAGAAAACAAATCTGCAGAACTATATAATTGACCACTTAGTTAGAATGGGGTCAAAAGGCAGACATGCCTAAATACAGTGCCACAAAATTTGTTTGGCCGTGTCTAATCTCCGCACAACACTTTGAGAATAGAAAATGATTATATTGGTTTACTATTCTAATAAATTAAAAAAATTAGCACAAATTATATTCATTTCTTCTGAGATTTACTATATTTTTATTTATAATTATTTTATTTTTAAAAATATATATGCACCTCCCTTCTTTTTCTAAATCAGAGAGAAAAATTTATATTTCAAATAAAAAAAAGAAATGAGTATATATAAAAAAGAGTGATTAATATATATTTCTGAAAATAAAAAAGGTGTAAATTTAATTATATTAAATCGCATGTCAATATAATTTGCCCAAATAATATAAATATATCACCCGTCAATTTTTTGCAATCAGACTTCAAACCTCTCTAATCCTTAAAAATAAGGACAATGCATGCAACATATTAATTAATCCAAGGATCAACACTTTTGTAAGAATCTAAAATTAACAGCTAAAAAATTCTGAAGTTTCTCAAGCAACAATAGAATGCCTACCAGATTTGGAGCCGCCCAGCCAACAACGGCAGACAGAATGGTCATCACCTAGCATCGTAAATATATATTCAAGCAACTATGAGAGTCAAAAAATAAAATCCTGATTCACTATTGAAGAAGGTTCTTGTAATGTAAAATAAGAACGATGACAATGAAGTAATGACCCAAAAAAGGAGAAACTCTTACAATCGTAGCTGATAGGCAACCAGAAAAGACGAGCCTTCTGGGGTAGCGCATGGCCAGGATCTTCGAATAAGCATCATGATATATCAGTAAGAGTTTTGATTTTTACTATGAGAACCATACATCAATAACCACGCAACAAAGCCACCAATATCATTGTGAATCACTTTCAAAGCAAGCATCACCAATGGATATTAATTTTTAAAAAACTTGAGCAACAGAAACTTCATATTGTCTAAAGGCAATATTGCAGCAATTAATGGGATCCATGACTAGTTTCCAAAATCACAAAAACCAATAAATTCAACAAGAAAGGTAGTATCTGGGGTAGTTTCTTGGTCAACCTACGGCCAACAGGACAAACAATAGAAAATTTGAGAATAATATCCATCAATCTAAAACACTTGCTCTTAACATAAATCTATTTACCCACCACTGATCAAACAGTCCCTAAATGTTTCGTGTTTGTGTTGAAGTCGCACCTTCAGAAACTGGAACTAAAGAAGGCAATCTCAACAGGCAAATGAATTGCCAGAAGCATACTATCATACAGACTATTCATCTAAGTTTTCGTATTGACACATAGAGACAACAAAGCTGCAAAAAGGAAAATTGACACAGAGACTGACCGCAGCAGCAAAAAACGTGTTATCTCCGATCTCAGAGAGCACTGTCATGGCCAGTGACTTGGTGAAACCCTTTTCAGCAAACAACATAAAGATTCAATTTTTCAACAGGTACAAATCAAAAGAAACGAAATTAAATTAACAAGAGTTGAATGATGAATTGCAAAGGGAAGTACCTGAACGACTGAACTCATTTTGGGTCAAAGAGGAAGAAGGAAGGCAAAATGCAGATACAGGAAAGACAAATTGTAGAGAGGGAAGAGAGGTTCAGTTTTGATGAATAAAATCGCTGACTCTCTCTTTGTTCACGGACTGCTAGTTGCTGAACCAGCTGAGTCGTTGAAGTTTCAAATCGGTGAAGCTCATGTGCATGGATGCTACTTTATGTTGTGTTTGGGGTTAAATAATGTCCAAGACTTCGGTAGCACCTAGGCAGGTTGTGCTAGGCAGGTTGTGCTGGTGATAGCACCATTGACTCATTATAGGATTGAGACAAGTGGGTTAATTGGCTGGGCTCACCATTTTTTTTTCCGTCCCCCATACAACAGTAAGAGATTAGAGAAACCAGTTCCATTTACCCATTGATTTCTGGCAAAACCTCCTGGCAATCTGAATAGTCCCTTACTGATGATCACATCTCTGTATTTAATACATTCAACAACATCAGTTCTGGAGAAGGATGTGATTTTATCGGCTGACAAACTTGCCGAAACATCCCAATCAACTTTTGGACTTTGATCACACTAGCCTATACAACTCCTCTCAGTTTGGTGCCTCTAACAGTTAGGAAATTGAGATTTTTCTCATAATATTTTAAGTTAGTTATTACTTAATGGTTAATGTATTAAGCTGTCTTAAAGTAAGTCTATCAAGTAATGCCTCTTTTTAGTTAATAACTTGTTGGGTTAATCTATCTAAATATGGTCTTTGTCTAAGTTTAAAAATTATTGTCTTCTATAAATTATAATTCTCCTTGTTGATGAAGATTATGTATTCCACAAAAATCAGACCTTACTCTTCTATGTTTTTATGCTCTTTATTTTTTAACATAGTATCAAGAGCTTTTTAGTTCTTAAAGGGGTTGTGGAAACTTGAGTGTGTAGAGAGAATACCAGAGAGATTCACCCCATAAAAATCAGAAACACAAGAGCTTTGAGATAGAGAAAGATGGCTTCAAACAACTTTTCCAGCCCAACGCCTCCAACCTTCACAACAATGAACTATCCTATTTGGACAGTCAAGATGAAGGCCTTGAGAACTTTTGATCTTTGGGATGTTGTGGAGATAGGAAAAGAGTCTCTTGCACTTGGACCAAATCCAACAATTGCCCAAATAAGACAAAATAATGAGGAGAAGGCCAAGAAATTCAAGGCTTTGTTTGCTATCTAATTTGCAATTAAAGATGAAATTTTTATAAGATTTATGGATCTTGAGTCACCAGAGGAAGCCTAGTACAAAATTAAAGAGTTCTAAGGTAGTGAAAAAATAAAGCAAATGCAAATCCTTAATCTAAGAAGAGAGTTTGATCTCCTTAGGATGAAGGAAACTAAAATTGTGAAAGAGTATACAGATAGGCTTATGAAAGTGATGAGCCAAGTGAGGATACTAGGAGAAAGGCTATAGAGAGAAGGATTGTGGAGAAGGCCTTGGTTAGCTTGGTAAAGAAGTTTGAATCCATGATATCTTCTCTAGAGGACTTCAAAGACTTATAAAAGCTCACATTAGTTGAAGTTGTTAATGCTTTGCAAGCACAAGAGCAAAGGAAAGCATATAGGCAAGAAGAATTAAATGAAATAGCTTTTCAAGCAAAAGCTCATGATAAATAAGCTAGAAGCTCTAGTGGAAAGAAGCAAATGGGATGGAAAAAGGGAAAAGAGAAGAAAGAAAATAAAAGCAACAAAGGCAATGGGAAAAAAAAGGCAAGTATCCATCTTGTTCTCATTGCAAAAAGACCAACCATACTGAAAATTATTATTGATTTAGACTAGGAGTGAAATGCAGGGCCTGTAATCAGCTAAGCCATGTAGAAAAAGTCTACAAAAAGAAGGGAAAACAAGCACAAGTTGTGAAGCATAGGAAAAACCAAAGGTTCAGTTGTTCATAACCACTTGCTTTGTAATAGAAGGCAGAAAAGAGGCTTAACTAATTGATAGTAGGTGTATAAACCATTTATCATATGATCCTTCCATCTTTAAAAAGTTGGACCTACCTTACAACTCAAAAGTAAAGATTGGCAATGGGGAACACCTAGAGATCCAAGGAAAAGGAGTGATAACAATTGAAACTTACTTAGGTACAAAATTTATTGAGGATGTTTTGTATATAACTAGTATAGACCAAAATCTTCTTAGTGTGCCTCAAATGTTAGAAAAGAATTACATTTTGCACTTTAATAACAAAACTTGTTTCATATTTGATTATATTGGAAATGAGTTGTTGTCTATCAAGATGAAATTTAGAATTTTTCATGTCAATTTTAAGCAAGCTAGAGTACATGTTTTTTCCAGCATTGTTAGTGAATTAGTTTTGTGGCACAAAAGGTTAAGATAAGCTAGCTACTCAAATTTAAAACAACTAACTATGGAAGGAATAGTTGAAGATCTTCCTATCATTGAAAGTTGTAAAGATGTGTGTGAAGTGTATCAAGTGCGAAAGCAAGCAAGACTTCCTTTTCCCAAAAGTGTGCGAAGAGCATTTGAGAAACTACAACTTTTTCACTTAAATGTGTATGGCCTAATGAGTACTGCTTCTCTAAGTGGCAACAAGTATTTTTTGTTGTTCCTAGATGATTTCTTAAGAATTTGATGGGTGTTCTTTCTCAAGCAAAAGTCAAAAAGCATTAGGAGAATTTAAAAAAATTCAAAAGCATGATGGAAAAGCAATCAAGGTGCAAAATGAAGATGCTTAGAACAAACAATGGGACTTAAGTATGTTTCCAAACAGTTCAAAGACATTCTTCATCAACCGATAATTTCATATACTATACAATAGAATGGAGTTAGTGAGAGGAAAAAATAGAACAATTATAGAGATAGCTCGACGTTTATTGTATAAGAAGAACCTTCCGAAGGTTTTTTGGGTGGAAGCAACTAATACTACTGTAGTTTTATTAAATATGTTACCTATTAAAGCTTTGAAGGGAAAAACACCACATGAGGTTTGGTTTGATGCTAGACCTTCAGTTGAGCATATGAAAATCTTCGAGTATATTTGTCACTATCTTATTCCAGATGCCAAAAGGGACAAGTTGGATAAGAAGTCTATGAAAGGAATTTTTGTGGCTACAATAGCATCTCCAAAGGCTATAAAATCTATAGTTTAAAAACAAAGAAAATTATCCTTAGTAGGAATGTCAAATTGATGAATTTGTAAGATGAAATTAGGAAAAAGATGAAGTTGAAGAAAGTAATGCCACTGATGGCATAATTCCTAAACTTCTTGAGCTGCAAAATTCAGAAAATGAAAGTAATGAAACTTTCCTGTCAAAGGACCAAGCCCATTGCTGATATCTATGAAAGATGTAATATAGTTGCACTTAATCCAACAAACTACAATGAAGCTTCAAATGAATTTGGTTGGAGATTTGCCATGGAGGAGGAGATTACTGCTATTGAAAGATTAGAATATGGATACTAGTTGACAGGCCTTGTGATAAAAGGGTTTTAGATGTCAAATGGATTTATAGGGCTAAGTTGAATCTTGGTGGCTCAGTGAACAAACTCAAGGCTAGGCTTGTTGTCAAAGGATACTTGCAATAGCATGGAGTGGACTTTACTATACTTTTGCACCATCTGCAAGGCATGACACTATAATACTTTTATTGGCCTTGGAAGTATGGTTGGAATCTTTGTCATTTGGATGTCAAGTCAGCCTTTCTTAATAGAGTTCTTGAAGAAGATATATATGTTAAGCATTCATAAGGGTTCAAATCCGAAGATAAAATAAAGAAAGTGTACAAGCTATGTAAAGCTCTTTATGGGGCTAAAGCAAGCCCCAAGAGCTTGGTACAACAAAGTAAATTCTTATCTAGTTCAAAATGGCTTCCAAAGAAATGAGAATGAAGATACTCTATATGTTAAAAGGGAAGCAAATCAAGTTCAACTAGTAGTTTTGCTCTATGTGGATGATTTACTTGTCACAAAATTTGATATAAACTCAGTTAAAAGCTTCAAATCAAGCATGAATGAAGAATTTGATATGACAGATTTAGGAGAAATGAAATACTTCCTTAGAATGGAAATTTCCCAATATGAAACATGCATTTTGGTCTCTTAAGAAAAATATGCCAAAGAACTACTAAAAAAGTTCCACCTAGAAAGAGCTAAACCAATCACCACTCCACTAGTTGTCAACCAAAGACTCCTTAAAGAAGACGGCAACAAAGAAGCGACGATAACGACAACAAGTGACAATGACAACTACAACAAGCAACAGCTACAAGGAATGGCAATAACAATGATTTAGGGCAAAAGTTTCAAATAAGGGGGAGAGACTTGGCTTTTGAATTTAGTCAAAGCTTAGTAATAAATTAATCTATAGTTAAATTTAATTGAAATGGTGCGTTTTACTTAGTGATAGGCATTTGTAATTTTCATAAAATTCATCTCTAATTTCATTAGAAAATAAAGAATAGCATATTTGAAAAAGAAAATTACATATTCAAAATATAACAAAAGATTTACAACTTCCATCGCTAAATTCATCTCTATAATTGAAACTATCCATACAAGATTAATTGAAAGTTATGCAATCATCTCTAATTCTATCGCTACTTGTCTAACCAACTATCAATAATGGAATTAGCAACAAAATATGTCATGTCCATTACTAAATCCATTGCAAAATTAAAACAATCCAAGAAAATTCCATACATCAGCATAATGACGGATGGTTTGTCACTATATCCATTGCTAAGTTTTCATCGCTACAAAATAAAATTCTTGAAGCATGAAAATATTATGTATTTTCTATTTATAACTAAAATAACTATAACTAACCACTAAGATAATTGGCTTCGTAGCACTAGGTCATTACTTCATCTCAGAGGACATGGATTTGAAGTAAGAGGGTGTCAATTTGTGGCTAAAGAAATGGTGGAGAATCTTTGGAACTACTGGCACTTTGGTAGGGCTATGGTGATGGAATCATTCTTTGGGCAATAGTTATGATTAAATTGAATATTCTACAGACCCAAGAAAGGTAGCAAACGATAATAGCCCCTGCTCCCTCTTTACTATTAGCAAAAAATATATATAACTACTTTATTATAATTTTGAGATAAGTAAAAATTTATTTTTTATTCTATAAATATGTTTAAATTATTTAATAATTAACTAATTAAACTAAAATAATTCTAAATTGTCTATTTTAATTAATCAGGTGAGACAAATGAAGGTGATCAATTAAGTATGATTTTAAATAGCTGATGTAAAAATGGAATTTGATAAAGACTAATGCTATATGGTTTTAAGTAGTTCATATAATTGGATAAAAGAACAGGGCTTTCCTTGAATTTAAACAAATTTTTTGGCAAATTTAACACTGAGGGGCCTTTTGATTCAAATTGAGGAAAGGGAAATGAATGAATAAAGGGAAATAAGGGAAAAGGAATATGGGAAAAAGAAAGGAATAATCCATAATCACCTATTTTATTTAGTTTAAAGAAGAAAGGGAATCAAATTCCTCTTTATTTCCTTTATTATCGTTTGGTTCACTTGGGGAAATGAGAGTAGTAGTAGTAGTAGTAGTAGTAGTAGTAATTGTTGTTGTTGTTGTATTATTATTATTGTTGTTATTGTTATTATTGTTGTTGTTGTTGCTATTGCTCCCATTTTTATTTTTATTTTATTTCTTTTAATTTTATTACTATTTTTGTTATTATTATTTTATTATTACTATTATTTTTCTATTTATATTATTATTATTATTATTATTATTATGTTGAGAGACCTAAAACCCAAAATGGAAAAATGGAAAACCTTAGAGAGTTTGAGGAAATCATCCTAAATTAATCAAGGATAAACCCATTACAGGAAAATGAGTGAAGATAATAATCTTTTTCTTAACCAAACACATAAAAAGGAATGAAAACTTTCCATTCCCCTTTCCTTCTACGATTTACCCCTGAACTCTCAAAAATTATGCTTAATTATAATTTTGATCCCTTTAAAATATAAATTGATTGAATTTAATTATGCTTAAATATAGTATTCTATTTTAATCTCTTTAATATATAAATTAAATCACATATGGTCCACATTAACGAATATAATTAAATTGAAGATTGAAAATTCTAATTGGCACATAAAACTGCAACAGGAATCTAATTAGTAATGCGAGAAAGTAGTTAGTTATATAATATTAATGACTAAATTGAGTTTTTTTTTTTTTTTTTGTCTTCGATGAGTGATGACATTTGCACATTTTTTAACATAATAAGATTTGTTCTACTAATTTTCCTTCTAGTAATTGTCAATTTGAAGGTTTTTTGAAAATTTGTCTAGCAACTAAGATTTTTTATTAAAGAAGATCAAAATAGAATATTTCATTTAAGAAGGATCAAATGTAATTAAAAGGATTAAAATTATAATGAAACTAAGAATTAAATATATATATATATATATTAGATTGTCTTAAACCTAAATCAAACTATCTATTTAATAACTTTCATTATCATTTAAATGTTTAGGTTATGACTGTCCAAAATAATTAATAATGTAGTGAAATGTGGGCTTTTGTAAATTGACACTTTTTTTTACATGACATATTTGAAAAATATTTTAACATGTAATTATAATAAGTAGCTAAAGAACAAGCAATTTAAGAAGCTCTATCCATTGAATTCTAGGACATAAAATTTGAGAAATTAGTGCAAAAATGTCAAGATGATTCTTTTGGGTCACAATCGGTAGATGTGTTTACTTTTTCTTTAAAAACAATCACTTATTGAAATAATAAATGCCAACTCACGAAATTGTCAATTATGTTGGCACATCTAGACAAAAATTGAAAGTACGTCAAATCAAATCAAATTATATAATAATTGAAGGAGTTTCTATTGTACTGAAGGGACTCCGAAGCATTTGATACTATCAATGCTTAGTATTTTATAAAATCATAATACATGGGCATATTACTTATTGTAAAATGTTTCTATAACTTCCTAAAAGATTTTGAAATCATAAATTAAAAATTAACTCTCGAGGACAATTGGACGATTAAACAAACAAAAATTTTTTATCATTTAACATTAAACCTGGTTAAAATGATTTTTCTGGAATTACAATTTGTCATACTTCATATCTAATCTCTTTTCTTTTTTTTTCTAGATTTGTCATTTTCTCTCCCTCTGTTGTACTTTTATTATCATCTTCATCTTCAAGTTATTTTACATCCTCCCCCAAATACTCATCCTTTTCATTCTAGCATCGATCTCTCAATAGTAAGTCCCTTCAATTTGTGTTGGATTTTCTTGTCTCTCCTTACAATTATGGGGAAAAAAAAAAACATAATTCCAACTACTATGGACATTTTGTCAAACAACTGATATACAATGTTGGCAAAATGTAATTAACACTTACAAGAGATATCATAGTCTTTCTTGTTTCAGGTAGATTATATTCTTAGCAGGAACTCATGCAAAAAAACAAGTGCTCAAGGACTTACAAAAGCAAATATGATTCATCAGTAGCATAGGATAATTGGCTTAAATTTTGCTTCTCAGAAATTATACCTTTGAAGGTCCAAATCCTTCTTCAAAGGATCATAGTAAATTGAACATTTCAATAACTGCTAATCAAAATGGAACACTCAAATCTACTGTAAACATCCAAATTCCTTGGGATCAATAATCCGAGAAAGAAGAAAATGGGTGTAGATTCAATAATTCAAAATTGGCTTAATTATTGCTTGGCAACTGAAGTCATGAAATGGGTCTGGTGTCTCCTAGATAATTAACGGCACCAATTGCTTGAGTTTTGAATCTTTGAAACCTTGTAGTTTGCTACAATTAACGCAGCTATGTTAAGCGTTGAAAGTGAAAGCAATGGCAGATGAATGTGGTAAACCTGAAGCAAAATTTGCAAGTTTGAATTCTAAAGATGACTCTCCGACAAGCACCAGGAAAGCAACAACTCTTTTTTTTTTTTTTTTTTTTTTTTTTTTGAAAAAGACACCTTATCCACCTAAAATTTATCTTTGGGGTAAATTATTTCTAAAGTTTAAAATCAGACATTTTAATGCTATGAACTATTTCAAAAAGTGTGCCAGTTAAATAAGACATTAAATTTAATAAAAGTGAAGATAATTTATCCTAAAAACAAACTTCATAAAGTAATTTGTCTCAAATGCAAAATTTTGGAAGATAAAATGTATTTATCCCTTAATTATTTAAGAACTTGAAATTGATAAATATTAATCTATCAGATTACATATAATAAATAATTATAACTTAAATGAACTTTTGGTCTCAATAAAATACAAATAAAATTATTTTAGTTTCTTAATTTAAAATACTCAACTTTGATTTTTTTAATATATCAATTATTTAATTTTAATCATTCGTTAAACTCTTTATCATATTATTAATTATGAAATTATATTAAATGTTCTTATTTAATGTGATGCATCTTTATAACCATATTTATATATGCACTTTAAATTTTTTTACTGTTGGATTAATGGGTTTAATATATATATATATATATATATATTAAACTAATTTTAAATCACTCTTAATTTTATTGATTATCAAGGTTATTTGTTTCAGAACACAGGTACTCTCAAAATTTTCTAATGCAATCACAAAAGATGACCAACCATCATCTAGAGATGTCCAAATAGCAGAACCAACGGAAAAGACATAACCCGGTCTTCACTGAGCATGGATGATTAAACTTTAATCAATAAATGTTTCAAATGGAATAATTAAGAGGAGAAAGGAAAATTCGTTCATTCAGAATTTTACATTATCCACATGACAATATCAATACATGAATACAGATGGAGAACACAATGGCATGTACACTACCCAGTTTTACATTCTCACATGACAATAATACATCATTCTATACTCAAAAGCTATCACCTTGTTGAAAATGTCAAAATGATAATACAATGTCATTGGCTAGTCAGGAATATGCTATTGTATAATTAACTTATTATATCACATGAGCTTAAGTTAGAATATTACCATTCATCATCTGCATGTATACAGATGGATTTGCACTCTACCACACATGATCATAATATTTATCAGCAAATTTAATTTGAGACTTGTGTCAGGACATTGTCTTTAAAAATTATTTTGGTATTTTCATGCAGAATTATTATACAGTAATTCTTCAGAATTCAGCATATTCATTTGTCATATGTGCACGCAAAGTAAGAGTAAGAATAATACTATTTTCTCAAAAGAAGAATTTATAAGATATGTAAAAGTCAATGAGTTTATAGCTAGTATATAAATGTGTTTAACTTTTCTTTCAATGTATTGTTAAGTTGAAGCATAACAAATAAATTGGAAAAAAAATAGGAAACACTTTCCAACCTAAAGTCTGTAAAATTTGGCAAAAAATGAAAAAGAGATAGTACTAACTATCAGCCTGGTCAAAGAAGCTAGCAACATAACTTGATCTTATGAGCCATCTTACAGCTCTTTGGAGGATTGTGTATCCCCCAGGCATCTAGAGCCCTTCACAAGATAAATGCTGTATGACTTTGGGACCAAGACACTTGCTGTACTTCCACTCCAATGAAGCAAAGTTTTCCCCTACACATATAAACGCAAGCAAAAGCAAAGGCAAAGGCACTCACTGTTAGATTGATTAATTCAGCAATGCCAACCATAATGTGCCCTTTTTTGGCGTAAGGATGTCCAAGTAGGCTTCAAAGATGCATGCAAAAATGTTAAGAGGGAATAAATGCAAAAATGCTACTAGCACAACTTTCTCTCAAAATTTCTTCATATCTTTTGTACATGACACAATTAATTCAAAACTAATCATATCAGTTTAGGTAGAACTGCTTTTAAATAGGTTACTTCATGCATGTAAAGTGTGAAGTTGTGAGGGAGAAAACCGTGCAAGTTGTGCAGCACAAAAAAATGTTTGTATACCACTAAAATTTGAAAAGAGCAATAATCTGCTGAGATTAATGTGAAATTTTTCATATTGGATCTGGTCCAGTTACAATATCTTGATCTCTAACAACAAATTCTCCAAGTGGACACCCCCTTTTGGAAAAACTAAGGAAAGATAAACTAAACAAATCCTTCTGTCCCTCGGGTGGCTACAGCAAGAAGCTTAAGCACTATTGCAGCTGACCATAATGAACATATTGCTAGATGTGTTAATGCAGAAGTGTGATGGGTAATCACTAACCAATGGAAGACTCTTCATCATTCAACTGGAGAAAGGAAAGACTGGATGCCAAAAATGATGAACAGAACTCCACCTGAGAGTGCAACCTGCAAAATAGAGTACAACTTGTACATGATAAACTATAGTAATGATACATGTTTGGGTTTGGAGCAATTCATTCACAGAATTTGAAAGGAATTTAAAATGAGATGATTTACACATCCTATAAAAAATGAAGGCATTACAAATTACAATTTGTAAATGAATTGAATCTTAAATTACCATGATTTCAAACAATTTTTATAAAAGAAGTCATCTACAAATGAAATGATTGTTTTTATTTTTAAAGATTCTAAACATACTATTGGAGAGATATTCCCAAATACGTTCTGCACACGTCGACTTCTTAATGCAATATGATGATCGCCTATTGCTTCCTCATTATTCTATCAACCTTTTTGTTAAAGCTAGCAGATTTCATAGGATAGGCCACCAAGTTTGGACCTTCTTTTTGTGGCATAGAAAGCAATTGGTGATAAATTTGAAGATAAAATCATCTAAACTTTATGTTTGAGGAAAGAAGATTAATTTCAATGAAAATGTTAACAGATTCAAAGGAAATGGAAACATTTCATCATACACATGTGCGGGTAAAGACAAAGGCGGGGGACATAATTTCCACATGCAAGTTAAATGAAAAGAAATTTGAAAGAAACTATTACTATTTTTTCAGATATCTGAGATGCCAAACTCTTTCCTCCAACAACAGCAGCAGCAGTGCACAATGCTTGGCCCCTGTGAAAAGCAATCAAAAATTATTATGATCCTTACTGTAGAAATTTCTGGACCTTAAGCACATCAAATACATATGACAGCCATATCCAAGCCATTAGAGATGCAAACTAAATTTGCTAGGTATGAACATTGTACACAATCATGTAAACAGAATGCCAAGTAAAGAAATTATAGAAGTAAGGCATGCCATGATGGTTGAACAATTGGAAAGAACCAAAAGAGTTCCACTGAAATAGATTGAAGCCCTAATTAGAGATCGAATGATACATGAACAACACTTACAGAATCCCACCAAGAACAACGCCAAAGGGATTCTCATCTGCAGCCAAACCAATGGTAGCAAGCTGGAATACAACAAAGTCATGCTTAGCATAAAGAACAGTCTCTAATCATGAACTTAGGCAGGAAAAAAGAGAAAAATCCTCTAACTGTGCTTACCTGGCTCTTGTCACCCCATTCACCAAAAAAATTGATGGAAAATGCCTGCAGAACAAACATAATGAACAGGATAAGATCCAAGCCAACTCAGTGTTCAATTACATACAATACAGTGATAATATTACCTTAAGGAAGATGGGTGAGAAAAACTGAGAGAAAAAGGGCCGTTTATGCTTTTTCAAATCATCATCATCCTGGAGGAAAAAATATAAAATGCTCATTAATTGGACGACCAAGTAATTGCATCTGAGAAATCTGTTCTGAAATTATTCAATTATTTATCGGAAATATGCAGCAAAATTCTTATTTGAAACTTATAAATATGTCCCACTGCAGTTTAGCATGGTTACTGCAACTGAAGAACCATGAGTAAGTGATATGTGGAAAGGGGAGAAATCTGGAAGGAATGCACAAATGAATTATCTGTAAAAGATGACAAAAAACTTCAAGATCTGGCATAACCCTGGTCTCAATTTTACAGCTATTAGCTTGAGATATCCCATGAAGTTCAAAACCTATCAGTATTAAAGTAGACAGAACAATAATTGAGATAACAAATCAGTAATGTAAGGATGCCAGAAGCATAAACCATTCAAGCTTGATGCTAGACACAAATCCAGAAATTACAAAATAAAATTTTAATTATATTTCTTGATTCATCTAATAGCTAAAGACGAGATATGATAATAGCATTATGCATCCAACCTGTAATTAGCACTACTAACTATGTTTTGTTCATGTATATACCAAAGAACGCCGGACAGGCAGACTAAACTTTCAATGCCTGGTCAAAATTAAAGGAGTACGCCATGAGCAGAAAGCAATAGGGTGAAGGCAAAACATTTTTATTGATACTATTGGAGTACCTTCTTTGCATCTTTTCTGTCTCCCTTATTAGCCTTCCAATCTGCATTCTAATCACAACATAAAGGTAATGTCAAGAAGAAAACAGAAAAATAAGATTGATCAAAAGATGAAATATACAATAGAAGTGAAAACCCAACCAATTTTGCTTCAACTTCAGCCAATTCTTCTGCCTCCCTGCCAAGTAAATTGTTAAACATGAGTACACAAAGGAACTATGCACATCAGAACTGATGTTCATTAAATTACTAGTGAATGTGAGAAATAGTAAATCATCACCCGTCTCCAATTATTGCATCCTTCAAGGACCATATTCCAAATGCAAAGAACAACAATGTTGTAATGTGATGTGTCCATTTACGTGAGATCTGCGGAATTACATATAGATCACTCAGGGCATAATTGATGGGAAAAATTGGTACCACACTAGCTGAACAAGAGTTTATCGGAGCACACAATTTGACAGGCATGTTCATTGATTAGACACTACCCAATAGGGAATGTCTAGGGAGCATTATAATCAAGATGGTACTAGATACCGACATCAATAAAAATCTTGATCACCAGGACAACAGCTGCAGAGGACTTGAGTTTATGATTCAGTTATATTTCTTATAACACAGTTTAGCTTGGGCATATTATCCAGGCTATACCATTAAAGTACTAGACTGGTAGAGTAGCATTAAGAGAAAGCCAATGTGTATTTCCTGGCATTTTATTACTTCTCAGACAAGAATCCATTATAAATGTGCATAATGAACTTCAAAAGTTTCTCTCTATTAGCATGCAATGATCCTAAGGATTAATGATTCAACTATAATATCTACTAAAATCTTTTCTTGTGCTGAATCATAAGTTCTACCATAGCAAAGTCCAAGACGCATTGAATATTGTTTGGCCATCCCCAACAGGCCAATAGTAAATAGATCTGCTGAACTCTAATAGTTGACCAATTAACAACAGTGTTAGGTTGATGTCAAAACACACACATGCCTAAATACAATGCCACGCAATTTGTTTGGCCATGTTTAATCTCTACACTACACTTTGAGGACGGGAAATGAGTATATTGGATTACTATTCCAATGAATGCAAATAAATATCCATATGTCCCTTGTTAATTTTTGTCAACCAGACTTTAAACCTCTCTAATCCATGCAAACCAAAGATATTGCATACAACATATTAATTAATCCAAGTATCAACACCTTTATAAGGATCTAAAATTAACTGCAAAAAATTCCATAGTATCTCAAGCAACAAGAGAATGCTTACCATATTTGGAGCAGCCCAGCCGACAACAGCAGACATAATGGTCATCACCTAGGATCATATATATTCAAGCAATTATGAGACTCACAAAAGAAAATCCTGATTCACTGTTGAAGCAGGTTCTCGTAATGTAAAATAAGAATGATGATAATGAAGCAATGACAGAAAAAAAAGACGAAGAAAAACTCTTACAATCAAAGCTGATAGGCAACCAGACAAGACAAGCCTTCTGGGGTAGCGCATGGCCAGGATCTTCACATAAGCATCACGATGTCAGTAAGAGTTTTGATTTCTACTAGCAAGACCGTAGATAAGTTCAAAGAACCATCCAACAGAGCAACCAATATCTTGGAACCTTTCAAACTCATATTATAGTGAATAGCATTGGAAGCAAAGATCATCGGGTGGCCAATATCTACTTTTAAAAAACTAAAGCAACAGAAATTTCACATTATTTAAAGGCATTCTTACAGCAATTGATGGGATCCATGACTAGTTGCCAAAATCACAATAACCAAATTTAAATAAATTCAACAGAACAGGTAGTATCTGGGGTAGTTTCTTGGTCAACCAACGGCCAATGGACAAACAATTGAAAATTTGAGAATAATATGCCCAGTAAGGTAGTATCAGCCAGTAAATTATTACAAATCCCCGTACACAATTGGCCCACAAAGTTCCACCCATCAATCTAAAGCCCTCTGCCCTTAAAATCTATTTACCAACCACTGATCAAACAGTCCCAAAATGCTTCGTGTTTGTATTGAAATCATACCTTCGGAAACCGAAACTAAAGAAGGTAATCTTAATAGGCAAATGAATTGAGAGAAGCATACTATTATACAGACTATTCACGTAGCTTTATTGATATATAGAAACAACAAAGCTGCAGATGGGAATATTGACATAGAGACTGACCGCAGCCGCAAAAAACGTCTTATCCCCGATCTCAGAAAGCACAGTCATGGCCAGTGACTTGGTGAAACCCTACTCAGCAAACAACAAAAAGATTCAATTTTTCAACAGATACAAATCAAAAGAAACGAAATTAAACAAGAGTTCAATGAAGAATTATAAAAGGAAGCACCTGAACGACTGAACTCATTTTGGTCAATGAGGAACAAGGAAGGCAAAATGGCAGAGATACAAGAACGAGAAATTGTAGACAGAGAGGGGAGGCTCAGTTTTGATGAATAAAAGCGCTGACTCTATCTTTTGTCGCCGACTGACAGTTGCTGAACCAGCTGAGTCGTTGAAGTTCCAACTTCGAAATCAGTGAGGGCGACAAGAACAAAAAGGTGCGTGTGAATGTCACATTTTGTGGTGTTGGGATTATATGATTTACAGCACGAGATTTATTTACCTCAGATTTGGTAAATTCATCCGAATTCTCAATAATAATTATAAATTAAATAACTGATATCAAAATAATTAATTATAAATAATTATCTTATGTTTGATAAGATTCTTTAATAATTGATTATATATAATCTATTTTTATTTAGATGATATAAAGAAAATTTATTTTTTAATATTAAATTATTAAAAAGAATGATAAATAAAAAATGAGAAATAAGAGTTTTTATTATTATTAGAATAAAGATAACAGAGATCAAAGTAAAAAAATTAAAGATAATATAAATATAAATCTTATTGTTTCTCCTTCCGTAATCCTCCTTTAAAATAAAAGCTAGTCTAAATAACTTCTAGTTTAATTTGGCTTATTTTTATAATTAATTATTGATAGATTTTAAAAACTTATTTGATATAATAATAGGATAACTTAATAATCAATAATGTGCTAATTTGGTACAGTGATTACAAATCACTGTTATCAATTATACATACAATAGTTGATTGTAAACCTTTTCAAAGATGCTGGATTATATTTTTAAAATTTTTTAATAATTAATTATAGATAATAATCTCGATTAAATTAAAAATTAACCTTATTTTAATTAAAAATATAAAAATAAAAATATTTAAATTTATACATATATTATCCTTATTTTTTTTGTCTTTTGTCATTATTGTGCTCGTTTGATATAACAACTAAAATTCTCATTAATTAATTATAAATTACATATTATAGTGGATTATAATACTTTTTAGAGATGTTTATTTGTATTTTTAAAATTTTTTAATAATCAATTATAAATAATAATCCTAATTAAATAAAAAGTTATTTTGAGTAACTTTTATTTTACTCTAAATTATAAAAAGATAAACATTCAAATTTGTACCTACATTAACATTATTTTTCTTTTTTTTTTTTCATTGTCCTCACTTTAATAGTAACAACAAAACTTTATTTTCTCTCTCTTTTTTTATCCTTTTCAATAATTTAATGTTAAAAAATGATTTTTCTATATATCATTGATCATTTAAATAAGAATAGATTTTGTATAATTAATTATCAAAAAATGTTACAAAATACAAATAAATATTATATAATCAATTATTTCAAAATCAAGAATTAATAATCAATTATATTTATATTTAATTATCTCATCTTATACTAAACAAGTTTATAGTTCTTATTCTAGCAAAGACAAAAAAATTTATTACTCTCTTTCTTCATTGTACTTTTAAGTAATTTAATATTAAAAAGTGATTTTTTTTTTTTTACATATGATCAAATAAGAATAAATTATGTATACTTTTATAATTTTGTCTTTATACTTTTTTATTTATAGTTAAGTTTTAGAATTTATTTTTATTTATAATTAGCTCCCTACCACTATTGGTTTTGGGATTTTCATTTATAATTATTCAATGTGATCAACATTTATAAATTTATATAATTACATGGTAACATGACAATAAAAAGTCATTTATTAGGATGATAAATTATTACAATTTGAAGAAAATATTTAAATAAATACAATGAAATTAAATCAACCAAAGTAAAGAAATATACATAATTAAAATTATATATCTTGATTTTTTTAACAACTGAGTTCAACTTTTGAATTTTCTTGTTAGTGTAATTGCACAATCATGTTTAACACATTGAATAATTGTAGATAAAAATATTCAAATTAAATATTATTGGGAATTAATTTTAAATAGAATTAAAATTCTAGGATCTAATTATAAGAGGGAAAAAAAATATGAGGGCGAGGTTATAAATTAGGTGAAAAGCTTGAAACTAAAAATAATTTTATTGGAATGGTATAGTATCACAGTTCACATTAGGATTATAAGAATATCAAATAAAATTCTCTAATAAATTAACTATTCATAAAAAGATAATCATATTTCAGTTGTATAATGTCAATAAAGAAAAAACAATGTTAAAGTCGCGACAAAAATAAGACGAGTGGATAATAAAAAAGCATGACTTTGAGCATGGATTTCAAATGGAATAATTAAGAGGAGAAAGGAAAATTCCTTCATTCAGAATTGGTAGTTTTAACTAATCGACACGTCCAATGGCAACAAGAAATAAGATATGGTACCAGGAGACCTTATATTCCTTTAGATTGAAGTGAAATGATATTTTGTTCGTTTCATGACCTTGATATCCACTAAAACTAAAGAATAATATTAGTATTAAAAGAAGAAGAAGAAGAATATGTACTTTCGCATTTTTTTTTTCAAATTTCCAAATGGAATTTGATGCCCACTAAATGGAAGTTTCCATAATGCAAGAGGGCCAATGGATAAAATTACTTCAAGATGTAGAAAACCTTTGATTGATTCTTTAATGGTGGAGGTGGGGAGTAGTAGTTTTCAAGCTATCATAATGATTCATTGTGTTTATGTAGGTTGGCTAACTTAATAATTGGGATAATCATGGAGTTTGAACAGTGGCAGACGCAAAATTTATCGCCAGTGAGAGTTGGGGGCTAATGGTAGTTCGTGCTTCATGGAAAAACTTCTGGAGAAAATGAAGAATTTACGATTTGACCCTTGAAGTTTGGGCAAACTTACACAAGAGCTCAGTTTTAAGAAATATTTTCAATTTAGTTCCGACCAACTTTTCAATTTAATCTTTCTACTACATTTCTATTTTTAAAAAAAAAAAATTGAGTGAGGGCTTCAGCCCCCACTCGGCCCAACGTAGGTCCGCCCTTAAGTTTGAAGACTGAAAGACAAACAGATATAACTACATAATTTGTATATCTTTTCATCAACAATAATATGTTTGGATTTCACTCGAATTCTAACTAGTATTAGTGATTATTTTCTATTTTAAATTATTTTCTCTTTGATCAAGGTGTATTTTTTTGTTAGATATATATTATAATTACTAGGTAAGTAAGCTTTTAAAGTCTATAAATACTTTGTATTTGGATATGAATAATTCATGGAAGACACTTAAAGATATCAAGATATAGGGTGTGAGAGAATTTATATTTGCTCCTTTATCACTTGAGATTCCACAATTAGTTCTTACTTTCTTTATGAGTTTATTGAAAGTAAAAAATATATATACTATTTTAGGTGTATTTGATGCAAATTTGAAAATTATTATAATATTTATATTCTTTTTTTATTTATTTGATGAAATTTGTTTCCTATCTTTAAATAGGCAAAAAATCAAACCAGATCTCTGTGTCTTATGATTTGTGGCATCTTTGATGAACCTTGTTACAAATCCTCCAGCTGCCAACCTTCCCAGCATAATATTAGGTTGTTGTTCACACAAGGGATGACCAAAAACCTCCCATTTTCGAATCAATTGATGCCATCAACAAAATCGTAGTGTATTATAAAATTGAGAAAAATATGGCACATACAAAATTTATAATAAAGAGAATATAAAGGGGATATAATTTTTTTTCTTTTTACTTTTCACCACACTATATACAAGGATACATGAGCTCTATTAATAGACTTAGAATCATAAGAAAAATTATATAACTAAATGTTATAACATTAAATATAGTAATCGAGTATTAAGAGGTAGTGAAATATTAAGAGGAATTGATGAGGAATGTACAAGAAGGGAAAAATGAATCACCCATTATTCAGTAGATTCATAACAAGGTGAATCATTTATTATTTAATGAATTCATGACAAGGTAAAATATTCATTATTCAATGGATTCATAACATTCTCCCATGAATGGTCACCTTTCGTTAGTCAAACTACTTTATTAAAAACCTTGTTAGGAAAAATCCAGTAAGACAAAAATCTTGACAAAGAATACTTCCCACATGACAATATCACTTGAGATATTTGAATCGATGCATTCTAATATTATGAACTAACTTTTCAAACATTACAGAAGGAAATAAATAGCCAATTTAAGATTGAGTCTTATGTAGATGGAATAAAAATCCTATATCTGAATAATCGGTTAATTCAGATCTAGACTCATATGGATAAAATAATCTCATATCACTTATTCCTTGATGACAATGAAATATACATTCTACTCCAATGTCTTCTAATTGAACCAGAACTATATCTCACTAATGGACTTATTGAGAAAACTAAATTAAAACTTATTGTTGGCAATATAGATTAGTGCATCGATTGACTAAGATATGGTACTTTAAGACTAAAAAGTTATTCGTTATTATTAGGAGGTTGAAAGGGATCTTTATTAGCATTAACTGATCGAACAATTATTAGGATACTCAATGGATGTGATTTATCTACGTAAAAATGTTTTAGGACCTTTCTGATGTAATTTAATAAAAAAACAAACATTACATCATTTAAATGCTTGATTTGTAAGTCATGATAACTTTTATCTTTTCAAGATCTTTCATTTCAAACTCTTTTTTTCAAATATTATACTATCTTTGGAATCTCTTTATAAAGTTCAAATCATTAAATACATCAATTATAGTAAACTCATATTTAAAATTTTCTTTTTATAAAAACACAGGAACAGATATGATCATTTTTATATATTCATTAAGATGATTATAGCACATTCATCTGGATTGTTTTAATCCATACAAAGATCTTTATAATTTAATTAAATACATTTCTCAAGAATTTAAATTGTACGCTTCAGACATCTTAAATCTTTCAGGGATTTTCATATGGATATCATTGTAATTTTTTTCACACATGTAATAACATGAAACTAAATCCATTAGACGCATATCAAGTTTGATATATTGTTAGAAAAAATTGCATTCATCACATGTAAATATATATTTCTCATAGCCAATAACAATATCATATTTTATATTTATAATTCCAATTTTCTCATTTTCTTAACACAATTATACATTTTTTTTTACCTTATTAACTTCACACTTTCTAGTTGTTTCATTAGCTTAACACCTTATAGGTGTTTCTTCACTTTATAAGTAAATTTAAATTTTACATTTTTGCCTAAACTGTGGATTTTTCTTTTTTCTTTTTATCAATAATTATATATCATTTTTTTTTAATTATGAATTCAAGATCCTCATTATTTTTCATAATACTGAGAATTACATTGTATCAAAAATGTTGTCGGCAATCTTTTTTTTTTGGTTCCATCTTTCTCATTAGAGACCTAATCAATTGGGATTTCTTTATTTTCACAAATTTCAGGTACTGAACTTCTTCTAAAAGCTTGTCACCAATTATGTCTCAAATCTTTTTAAAAGTATTTGATTCTTCAATAAGGTCATTTTATTCATTTGTTCCTTCTCTTTCAAGGACTTTTGTATTTGGAATCAGTAGTTTTATCATGCTTCTACTGTGTTCTAAACTTATTTGCTATATAATGAATGGATTGTTCAACTAAGACACTTGTTTAGATCAAAGTATTTTGCAGCTAATATATAACATTTATTTTCTTTTTAAGTTAGTGATATAACTAGCAATTGATTTGCTATATTTTATAAACCAATCATTTTTTGAACTTTAGGTTCATATTATTTTGTGTACAGATCAAGATATTGTATTATTTCTACAGCCACATATTTTCTCCCCTGATATTAGGAATATAAAATCCATATCTAAACTTATACTCTTAGCTTCTCTTCAAGATCATCTTTATGCATAATAGTGAACTAATAGAAAAATATATTGCAAATTCAATATTCTACATATGTAAAAAAAAAATTGGCTCTGACCAAAGCCAATTATAAGGGAGAATTATAATTTATTGGCTTAATGCTTACAAGTAAAGTATATGCTAAGAAATATGTCTTATAATTTCAAAATAGGAATTCTTGTTCCTTTAAACAATATTATAGCTAATAATTTAGAGCACTAAGTAAATTATTTTCCTAAAACATTTCATATCTGAACATGTTTCAAGATGTTTAACAATATTCTAATTGATAAATGGTAAAAATTCATGATGCAAAATCACTAGTTTTTTCATGACATATTATTTTAATCGAATAATATGGAAATTGTGCTCTTCATCAAATTTCTTGAGCAAGCGATTTCACAAACTCCAAGTTGCAAGTTGATAATGGACATGAGCTTTGTTGGTGTATTTGTATGAACTCCACCATTTGATAGAGAGTTTTTTCTGTAAGATTGGCCATTTAGATAAAAAGTTTTCTTATGAATATTGATGTTCTCATGAAAAACACCATGGAAGATCAATTTTTGAGAAGAATTGGAAAAGAATGGAAAAATTCCCATAATTAATGCTATCAAAATAAGATTTAAAAATATTCTATCCTTCTGCAACTTTTTCTAGAAAAATTTTAGGTACAGGACCAAAAACGTCCCACCATCTGAAAAACTCATTTGGAAACTTATAATTTTTTACCTTAGTTGAAGAAAAACAACCAAGAGTGCTTTTAATTTTTGTTATGATAATATATGGTGTTATACCAGGCTTTTTAATAATTCTAGTATATATAACCATATGGTTTGCAAGGACTTGAAAATTTTTTGATTTGATTGAGATCTTTGCCCCTATCAGTTGGAGAAATTATTTTCTCAATTTAAAATGTTAAATGAACAATATCTATTTTATCCCCTTTAGAGATATTATGTTTAAATTTAGCTGAATCAGTATCAACTAAAATTAATTCATAAAAATCTCTTGTTTTGTTGAAATTTTTAAGGATAAAATGAAAGCATTTTGGAAATATTTTTTGAAAAACCTTTTTGGCATCTTTGTCCTAATATTCTCGCTCCATTTGAATGAGGTTTTATGGAACCGATTTTTGAACATATTTGGTGAGAATTTTGGATAGCTAAGGATCAGTAGTGGTAATTTGTTTTGATGAGGAACTGGCAACAATGTTTTGGGTTTTCATTTTTTTCAATTTGCTTTAGGATTTTGGCTTGGTCAAGGACCAGATTCTTGGCTTTGTCCTCTTCTTTGGCTATGTTTCCCTAAGACTTTTTGGTAAGGGTTAAAGGTTTGGATAATTGAGAGGCTATGGCCTAGAAAATTTCAATAGGAAGGTCATAGTCTTCTGGGGTTTGACATTTTGAAACAATTTGTTTTCCCTTTTGTTGGGAGGATTTGGATTTAGATTTGGAATCCAGTTGCGGATCCTTATTTTTCTCCTTGTCTTGTTCTTTTTTTGGTAGCATTATTTCCCCTGTAAAAATTCATAAGTTAAGAAGTTTGGTAAAGAATTTGAAGAACCTTTGATATATTTAATATCAAAATCAAAAGCAGATAGGATGGCTTGCCATTTTGCAAAAATTTGCTTTGATGCTAAATTTTTAACATCTTTTTGTAAAATATTTTTTACAGATCTACAATCAATCTTAACAATAAATTTTGGTTGAGAATATCACTTTGAAATTTGTTTATGTATAAAACTATTACTAAAATTTCTTTTTTGATAGTTGAATAATTTTGTTATGCATGATTTCAATGCTTTGAAGTAAAAGCAATGACTTGCTCTTTTCAGTTTTTCTTTTGCTTGAGGATTCCTCCATATCTTAAGTCTGAAGCAATCTGTTTCAATAATTTTTAATGTAAATGGATCAAAAATTTGCAAGTATAGAAGACTGTTGATGTGAAGTTTGATCCTTTTGATAACATTTGTATGAACATCCGTCCAAGGAGAAGGATTCTTTTTGAGACGTTCATGCAAAGGTTGTATAATATTAGCTATTTGATAAAAGAAATCTGAAATATAATTCAAACATCCTAAAAATCTTTGAAGTTGAGTTCTGTCAAGAATTTGATATGAAAATTTATAAGCAAACTGGATAGCTCTCTCATTTGGTATAATAGGTCCCTGGAAAATGTAATGTCCAAGAAACCTGATTTTTGCCTGGAATAAAGAGATTTTTTTTTAGAGAGATAACAAGTCCATTTTTCTGGGTAATTTCCAAGAAAACATTTAAATGTTTAAAATGTTGATCGATATTCAGGGAGAAAATTAGAACATCATTAATGTAAATAACTATAAAATTTGAAAATGGATTGTAAATATCATTAATGATCCTTTGAAATTCTAAGGGTGCAATTTTAAGGCCAAATGGCATTACATTCCATTCATATTGACCAAATGGGACTGTAAATGATGTTTTATACCTATCCTCAGGTTTGATTTGTATTTGCTAGAAGCCAGATTTTAATTCAAATTTGAAAAATACTTTAGCAAAAAGTAAGTGATTCAATATATCCTTTTTATTTGGAATTAGATAACGAATTTGTTGCAAAGTTCATTTAGAGGTTTATAATTGATTACTAGTCTCAAAGTTCCTCATTCAATCTTTGCATTCTTATTAACATAAAAAGTAGAACATGACTAAGAACTTTTGGACTTTTTAATAATTTCTTTAGTTAAGAGATCATTGATTTTTTTTTTTTACAGTAGTCCAACAGTGCTTGATTCATTTGAATTAGACAAGCTTTTATAGGAATTTGTTTTTCAGAAAATCCTTTTCATATGGCAAATCTACCATATGTTATTTTTTTTTTCCAGAAGGCATTTGGTATATCAAAGCAAATCTCAGTTTCAATTCTTTTTTGTAAAGATTTTATTTTATTTTGAACAATTGGCATTTTTAGAAGTTATTCTGTTCTTTTGAAAGAGATTTCATCAGAAAGAAAATTGATTTGATTTTCTTTGATTTTAACCAAATTCAAATCCTTGAAAATTGGTTTTTTGATAAATTGGAAAACAATTTTTTCCCCTAAATATTTAGTTATTATTCCTTCATCAGAGACTGAAAAAGGCATAATTTCTTTGATAAAAGAAGAACCTAATATAATTCTACTGGTTATGTCTTTAATTAGCAAAAATGTAGTTGTAATTTTGTATGAAGAATTTGTGATAGTGACATCAGATAATTTGAACTGAATTTGGAGCCTAGATCTATTAGCATACCTAAGTCCTTCTTTTGTTTTCTCAAAATATTTTATGGGCACAGGTCCTTCTTAGATATAATTGAGATCAGCTCCGGTATCAAACAAAGTTATTGTCTTAATAGTATACTCATTTTTTTATAGTTAATTTGATCAGGATATACCATTTTTGGATAGAAATACTAGAAGAAATTTTGTAAAGTTTTTGTGAGATTTTTTCTTCTTGTATTTCTTCCTTCTTTTCTTTACCTTTCTGGAGAGTTGAAAGGATTAAATTAGAATGTTGTTGTTTCCATTTTAATTCTTTCACTTCTTCTTTTAGAAGACTAAGTTTGTGCTACAAGTCCTGGATAGTGACAAGCTTACTATTTTCTGAACTATATCTATCTAAAACATTCTTAAAGTTGTATTTGTCTATCCTAAGCCCCTTGGTTGGGATGGGTTTTTCTGTTTTTTGTTTGAGCTTCTAGAAATATTCCCTTTTTTGCTCATCATTAGGTAATTGGTAGATAACCTCGAAGAAAAGATCTTATTCTTTGGTAAGGACATTTATTTCCTTTCCAGAAGATGACATATCTTTCATTTCAAAACAACAATACTCTTATTGAACTACTTTGTTATTTTCTATTTCTACTTCTGCTACTTCAGTTGAAGATTCACTAGTATCAGAAGTTTCTATTTCTTCAATTAGAAAATTATTTATTTTTCCTAAGACTACCTCTTCTAAATTCATTTCTCTCAATTTTTTGTTGAGTCTGCAATATTTGGCTATATGACCTAACTTATTACATCTAAAACAGACTAGTCAAATATCTTAATTTAGATAAAGGGTGTACCTAGTTTCCTATGATAACCTTTCCTATTAGATTTCTTTTCTGGCTTGGAATTTCTAGATTCTATTTCCTTATGTTTTGCCCTTCTTCTATGCTTAGGTTTGAAAATTTTTGGGTAAATGAATCAAAATTGTTCAAAAAAAAGATCCTAATTCTTTCCTATATAAGGTTTTTTTTTTTTACTAATTGTCTCTAAATTTTATCATCCTGGCAAATTTTTAGAAGTACCTTCTGGATATATGTTGTAAGTTATCCATAGGTGAGTTTTTTGTATGGGATGATTCCATTGAATTGATTTCTAATTTTATCCTTAACCTTATCTCCTAAGGATCTAGGGAGTCCTGTAAGGAATTTCTCCTTCCAAAAAGGTTGGTTACTATCTGTTAAAGGTAAAATTTGGTAAGCCCAAATCTTAGTCAACCTGAATAATTCTTGAAACCCCTAAACTACAATCTAGTGTATAAGTATCAAGCAAATGCAGAAATTAGACAAATACAATAAGCAAAAGAAGAAAAGGAAAGGGAAGAACAGGGAAAAGACAGTAAAAGTTTTTTTAACGTAGTTTGACTAAAATCCCTTTTTGGATTCCTACGTCCAAGGATCATTTTATTTCTCTCTTAAAAGTTAGGTAGAGTTATAGTATCTTTCCAAAAGACCCCCTTATTGTATCTGTTCCTTCTTTTTTATAGAAGTTGGGAGGTTACAAATGTAATTTAATGAATTGTAAATTTGTTATATCAAGTAATAAATGCACTAACAATTTAGACTTCTGCAAGTCAACTTCTGTAGACTGTAGGTTAGCTTCTGCAAACTAATTTCTATGAGTGGGCCTGCAAGTTGTCTAATAGTCATTTAGATGATGCTGATGATATTAAATGTTTAATAATATGAATTGAAATTTTATTATTTTCTATTTGGTATTGTGGTAACGTTTACGAATTAAGTAATTAAATGTATTACTAGTTTCTTCTCTAAACCGATTTGAGGTTGATTTTGACTTGTACTATATGTGTTTGCATCCAGTATTTGGAGTGACATGCT